>JAIUZE010069976.1:0-130133 GCA_022085475.1 Heliosperma pusillum | reverse complement strand
TAGTCCGACTTCTGTAACTCGAGGCTATACCACAAGGTAGGAAAACATCCTAGTCATAGACTGATCAGACCTAGCGACAACAGCTATTCCATTCCCCGTCTCATGACCAAAAGTACACAAGAATCTCTACTAGGCGACCCCCTAAGCAGAGTTGGCTAGTACTTAAGCTGGCTCCATTCCCAAAGTTGAAGCAATTAGGCAGCCATGCCCCCGGCTTGGTATCAAAAGGCCCAAGTCAGTGACACAAAAGCTATCAAGCGGTAAACTCCATATGCTCGTTAAAGATATTAAGGCCTATCAATGTCAATGGTCCAAGGTGCTCATTAGAATTAAAATGGTCAGAACTCCATATAATCATAATTCTCTCATTAGTACTTAGTCAACACGACATACATCATACAATTAAACAGTCACGGGAAAAACTTCCTATCATGTGACTAATTGCATATAAATCACTTTCAAATATCATATCGCCTCATATCTACTAAGGCTCATTCATTCATTCTTTAAATAAAACTTTACCTGAAGACAAATCCCCGACCCGAGTCCCGCGACGGGTCATCAGTCAAAACGGGGCTGACTATATCTTAGTTTGACCAAACCCGTTTGGTCAAACCGGCTAGAAACAGAGTCTTAGTCATCTCGGCTTGAACAAGAATCATCATATTCAATTCATGTTATTTATTCCAACTTCTAACATGTGGATTATTATTCTTACGAAACCCGCTTGACTTAAAGGATATCAAATTAAACTACAATCTCATGCTATAATTTCTAACATGTGAGAAATAATAATATTATAAAAACCGTTTAATTAAATAATTTACTTATTAAAATTTCCCACTTGCTAAATATTACAAAACATGATATAATAATAACACTAAGCTCAAAAACCGTCACAAGCCCAAAGGAGGGCTCACGGGTCATGGGCTGGACCGGGCCTGGACTGGGCCCACGGGCTGGTTTGGGCCGGTTTTGGTCAATATTTCTAAAATCGTTTTCTTAATATTTTCCGCATGCTTAACATATTTAAAACCCGTCAAAACAACAACAAAACAATCAAGTATCAACACAAGTCCAAAGGGCCAATAACGGACCAACCTAGACCGGCCTAGACCGGGCCTGAACCGGCCTGAACCGGCCTGGTTTGGGTCGGTTTCCCAGCCACCATACACGGCCACCACCAACAACAACACCAAATTTATTTCTAACATGTTTTAATTAACAACCATCCATTTTAACAACCAATTCAACCATCATTCATACAAAAATTATGATTATGAACAAATCATCCAACATGTCAAAAACATCAAATATGTTAAAAACTCATAAAACTTAATAATAATAACAACCTAGCATGTTACTACTTAAAACCGTAAATAACAAAAACATAAGTAAAAGTATGTGACATTAATTCGTCGAGTAACTCGGTAATCGTTACCTTAGCTAGCACAAAACCAAATAGCACCCAAAATAAGAACTAAAAACCCGTCTACTAATCTTCTTCTAAAATATACGAGTCACCAAACTCGTCTTCATAATCTTCTCCTATAAGAAATGACAAAAATAACATTATTAGAATTAAAACTTGATTTCAACAATTAAAGTGTTGAAAACGATTTTGTCGGAATTGAAAATGAAACGTACACGGAGATGAAGAGCGGAGAGGAGACTTTAGAAATATAATTTAGAACGGATTTAGCCAAGTAACGAAGGTTTTGTGACGATTTTGCTCAAGAACGATCAAGAACGATCAAGAACACGAAGAACGATTTTGATTATATTAAAGAAGGTATTAAATAGATATTAAGTTGATTTAATGTAAAATAAGAAGATAATTAGTGAGTAAGAGGGGGAGGGTGTGCCGTGTAATATAGGGGATTAATGGGAGTCGGGTTTTGAACTTGTTGTTACGGGATTGACTCGGGTTTTATAAATATATTATGGTAAATATCTAGATATTATTAGATATTATGTTAGTTTAATCAAAAGAAAGAAAATATCTAATCCTAAGAGAAGAGGGAAGAGGCGTGTGGAAGGAGGAGAAATCGGGTCTGTTTTTAAGCGATTTGTTGCGGAATTTAAGTTGACAGATCGATAAAGTTACAAATATCTTAGATATTTGTATTAGTTTAATCAAAGTAATCAAAAGATCTAAAATGAGGGAAAAAGGGTGCTTTGGGCGTGTGGCACTTGTAGGAGTCGAGTTTTGGGTTTGTTTCGGGACTTAAGTTGACTCGGGAATAGTTAAATGAGGTTCGGGTTTAAACCGTATAACCTACTCTTTAATTCCTAATAAATTCAAAATAATTATATTAAATTATCATAAATTCAAATAAATCGTAATAAATTAAAATAAAATAAATTTATTATTTTTCAAATATAATTTCGGTCTTTCAAATTACGGGTTGTTACAGTTTTCCCTCTTTGTATTTGCTAGAAAAGGTGAATGACTGGAGGAACTCCACCCACTTAGCATGCCTATGACTGAGCTTATGCTGTCCTCCTATCTACTTCAATGCCTCATGATCAGAGTGTAATACAAAAGGCTTGGGCTTCAGGTAATGACCCCAATTCCTCAGAGCTCTGACAAGAGCATAGAACTCTTTGTCATATGTAGAATAGCTCAGCTTAGCTCCACTTAGCTTCTCACTGAAATAAGCTACAGGTTTCTTCTCTTGGATAAGGACAGCTCCAATTCCTACTCCACTTGCATCACATTCGACCTCAAATAGGCTGTTAAAGTCTGGCAACCTGAGGATAGGTGCACTGCACAGGAGTTTCTTCATGTGTTTGAAAGCCTGCAAAGCATTCTCAGTCCAAGTGAACTCTCCCTTCTTCATGCATTCAGTGAGGGGTGCTGCAATGGTGCTGAAATTCTTAATGAATCTTCTGTAGAAGGATGCTAAGCCATGGAATCCTCTTACTTCTGTGATATTCCTAGGAACAGGCCAAGACTGAACTGCACTGATCTTGTCTTGATCCACTGAAATGCCTCTACCAGACACCACATATCCTAGAAACTTGACTTCCTCAGTCATAAAGGTGCATTTCTCAAGCTTCCCAAAGAGTTTACTCTCCTTAAGTATCTCAAACACAGCCTCAAGATGCCTCAAATGGTCATTCTTGCTCTTGCTGTAGATGAGAATATCATCAAAGTATACCACCACAAATCTCCCTAGGCAAGGCCTAAGCACTTCTGTCATCAATCTCATGAAGGTACTTGGGGCATTTGACAGGCCAAAGGGCATAACAAGCCACTCATAGAGGCCATGCTTTGTTTTGAAGGCTGTCTTCCACTCATCTCCTTCCCTGATCCTCAACTGATGGTAACCTTGCCTCAAATCAATCTTAGAAAAGACCCTTGAACCACTCAGTTTATCCAACATGTCATCAAGTCTAGGTATAGGGAACCTGTACTTGACTGTGATGTTATTGATAGCCCTGCTATCTATGCACATCCTCCAAGTCCCATCCTTCTTAGGGACCAACAATGCAGCCACAGCACAAGGGCTTAATGACTCCCTTACAAACCCTTTACTCATCAACTCTCCAACTTGCTTCTGCAGCTCTTGTGTAGCCTTAGGATCACATCTATAGGCTGGTCTATTAGGTAGTACAGACCCTGGCACAAGGTCTATGTGGTGTTCAATTCCTCTTAAAGGGGGTAAGCCATCAGAACGTTCCTCTGGGAACACTTCCTTGAACTGATCAATGAGGGGCTTAACTTCTGCAGGGATTACCTTAGACTCCCCTTCCTGAACTTCCTTTGATAGCAGCATCAATATAGGTTGTTCTTCAGTACATTTTTTTACCATTGCTGATTCAGATAGAAACAAGACTCCACTAAAATCTTCAGCCATACTAGGACTCCCATAACTCTTCTGATGAGGTGGAAAAGGGGCTAATGTCACCTTCCTGCTCCCATGCTTGAAGGAATAGGTGTTGCTTCTTCCTTGGTGTATGGAGCTTTTATCAAACTCCCATGGCCTTCCTAATAACAAGCGACAGGCATCCATTGGAACCAGATCACACAATACCTCATCTTTGTACACACTTCCAATGGAGAATGGGACCATACATTGCTTATCCACCTTAACCTCTGCTCCCTTACTCAGCCATCTCAACTTATAGGGTGAGGGTGCTCTTGAGTGCTCAACTTCAGCTTATCAACCATAGTAACAGAGGCCACATTGGTACAACTACCTCCATCTATAATAAGGTTACAAACCCTCCCTTGTATGGTACATCTGCTCCTGAAAATGAGGGACCTTTGATCCTCCTCCAAAGGTATCTGTTGTGAATGCATTACTCTCCATACGACCAAGCTGTGGCCTGTGTCAGGGAGTGCCACTATTGCCTCCTGACTAGACTCTTCTTCCTCACTCATCACTTCTTCAACCTCACGCTCATCCCTCTCATACTCAACTAGACCTTACTTTTCCCAAGTCTCAACCTCCATTATAGTTAAGGTCTTCTTAGAAGGGCAATCCTTCCTAAAATGTCCATAACCCTGACATTGGAAGCACCTAATTTTGTTCTCAGTCAATGAAGTGCTTGGCTTCTGACCCATGATGCCTTTTCCCTTGTCTAAGGTGGGTGGAGGTGTTGTCTTAGGGGTATCCATGGTTCTCAACCCACTGTAAGGTCTGGTTTGAAAAGGCCTAACAGGTTTTGGTGTAATAGGCTTAGTCTTCCCTATCTTTTCAATTCTAAGAGACAAGTTGACAACATCATCAAATGACCACAGAGGTTGCATCCTAACCTTGTTAGCAATGCTCTTATCTAGACCCTCTAAGTACCTAGAAATCCTTTGCTCAGGTTTCTCATTTATATCACACTGCAAGGTGAGTTGTTCAAACTCTCTCAGATAAGATTCAACAGGTTTGTCTCCTTGTTTCAATTTAGACAACTTGATAAACAGATCCTGGGTGTAATCCTTAGCAACAAACTTGTCTAACAGTTTCTTTTTCAGTTTAGTCCAAGACTTGATGGGTTCTTTACCTTCCCTAGCCCTTAACCCTTTCATGGTTTCATACCAAAGGGAAGCATACCCTTTCAGTTTAAGGATGGCTACTTTAAAGGACTTAGAATCATTATATCCTTTGTACTCAAAGATCCTTTCTACTTCTCTTAACCATTCTAACAAATCATCAGGATTAAGACTACCAAAAAACTCAGGGATGTCTACCTTAAGATGCTTGTCTATGTGCCTGTGAATGGAAGCCCTGCTCCTTGTTGAGTCATCTGAGTCTGGATACTCTTCATCATTAGGTGGCCTTCTTCTGCCTTCTCCTTGGCCTCTTCCACGTCCTCTGCCTCTTCCTCCAGCAAGCAAATGGTTGCCTATTACCTGGTCCAGGATTCTGGTTAGGGTGGTTACAATCCCAGCCAGGTCCTCCATCCTTGCTTCTACTCCTGCCAGTCTCTCTTCACTCATTGGGCTATTTTTGTGTTTTTAAATGTAGTTAGGGAAAATGAACTCACTAAGACTCTCAACCAAAGCTCTGATAACCAATTTGGAGTGTAAACTACTAAGGTTTACAAGTTTAATGAATGTTTGATTAGGCTTACTCAAACTGAGACACTTTCAAACAGAAATGTATGTTGTTTTAGAGAGGGTGAATTGTTTCGACTGAAAACTCAAGGATATGACTTAGAGAGACTCCCCTACAGCAAGGCATAAGAGAAGGGACTCAAAGACTAGTTTTGAGACAGGTTTAAAGTGTTACAGCAAAGCACAAACACCCTAGACTAGACTCAGACAGCAAGCAAGCTAATAACAGCAAGGCATAGATATAACTTGACTCACAAAGCAAGACACTGATCAAACACCTTGGAGATGTATCAGGATTGACTCAAACTACAGCTCTTAGCACAAGTTTGAAAGATTTGAGGGATTTCTCAAAGTTAATTCATTCATAAAAGTCTGACTGAAACAAACATACAAGACTTCCTTATATAGGGAGGCTGATATCTTGTGAGCCATTGAATGTACAGATCATCCAAGGGCCAACTTAGGGTTCAAACTACTACTACTGACACTAATTAAGAGCCTCACAATAGGACGAGCTCAACAACTATAAAGTACAGACATAAGACACAAAACAGACTGCACAAAAAGTAAATAAAGCAGTTTTGGAGTTTTCCTGAAATGGAAATCTGTTGTTCTTGTTGTCTTGCTGCTTTGCCTGGATGTTTTGCTCCTCCTTGGGACTCTCTATTCTTATTAGGACTTAGATCAAACCTGCCTTGGACGAGGACAAGTTGACTTAAACAAAAGGAAGCCACAATCTGACCTTGTACCTTCTCTGCATTAATGTTCACTGGACTCTAGCTTGGGGTGTCTGTTTCATGAGTTTTTGCTAGACTTCAAAAGGGGTTGTCCTGGACAAACTTGTAGTTTAGTGGGTTGGCTTGATGGTAGGCCATGGTGGGGGTGGTTGGGATGCCCTGGTGTACCTCCTAGGTGCAGGGTTTGCTGATTGGTCTGCCTGGTCCTGAATGGTTTTGTTTCTATCTTGTGTGGATAATGTGGGTTGTGTTGGGGCTTGGCATGGTTTGCTGAGCCCTGGACTGTCTTCCTCACTGGGGTGGCTTGGCTTGGCTTAATCTTGGCTTGTCATAGCTTGTTGTTTGGACCTTGTAACTCGAGCTTCCATCTGAGGGGTCCTTGGGGTCAGGCTTGTCTTGTTTGTGGCTTGATCATCAAGGCCCCTTGGGTGAGCTCCTGCTGCAATATCTCTCTCGTTTCTTGGTCATTTTGGTCGTGTGACCTACCGTTGGAAAGCTAAGAGGATAAGTGATAGAGTTTTACTTAACCTCGCAAGCGGACGAGTTATCGTTGGGCATTGCAAGGGTCGTATCCCAAGGGACGGTAATTATGGTTCTAAGGCGGTTTTATCAAGTTCTAGTTTAGTTCTAGCTAATAGCAAGTTGAAGAGGATTAATGATAAACTAGACTAACAAGAAGGCAAATATGCGATATAAAACAACAATTAAAAAGAACTAGGGTGGATAGGTTCATTAATGTAAGTATAGGTCAATTATGGTGGGGTTTAGGACTAGTCTTAAGATAGTCTAAACATGTCTCCACCTCTCGGTGTAAGACGGATTAAAAGACAAACCTCCACCTCTCAATGCGAGACGAGCCCTAGTCTAAGGTTCGATTGGGTTCTCGCCCTAACCTCTCCCTAAACATCCAACACACACAACAACAACACAAGTCTAAGCTCTCACTCAAACTAGTAATAAAACATGGAAAGACTCAAATTACTCATTCAAGCATTCCAACAAACACCTTGTGTGCACAAAATAAGTAGACTATCAAAAGACTTAATCTTTATGCCCAATTACCATAATCAACCCATAAACTTACATTAAATCCCTCATCTTACCCTAGTCTAACACTACTCACTCATACTAATGAAGAAAAGCATTAAAGATGGAAACTTTAACATGAAATAAGAAAGAGAAGACATATTCAACACAAAAACTAGATAAATAAACAAGAACAAGTAATTAAAAGACAAGTAATGAAATAAAGATGAGGAATTATACCAAAACTTGTAAGAAAGGATGAAACTTGGATTAATAATCAAATAAGAGTCTCCTCTTGTCTTCAAATTACAACCCAATTGTTCAAAACTAGCTAAAGGAAATACTAAATCTAAAGATAACTAAGTAGAAAAGTAGAGTAATTAGTGCTAATTATCAAATGATTAGAATAATGATTAGGAATATTGAAAGCTAAATCTAGGGTTTTTTTGTCTAGGGTTGTGTGTCTAAAATGAATTAGGAGAGGGGTATTGCAACAGGAGTAGAACCCCAACCCCACCAAGCCAAGAACTCAGCTAGCCAGGACTGTACCATTGTAGCAAAAGGGAACCAACCACCTCCCCGGGTGTCTAACAAGGGGCTCAAAGAGGTGCAAGCCACTAGAAGAGGGAAGACACGGTTAAGACAATCTCATCATTGGGGTATCATGTTCCCTTCCTAGACAAAAATGGATATTTCCCTCCCCACACTTAAACCGGACATTGTCCTCAATGTCCAAGTGCTAGGAGGAGAATGAGAAAATCAAATGAACGTGTTTTTGTTCTTTTTGAGGATTTTTTTTTTTGAAAAATAAATAACACGTTTTTGGTTTTTTCTTTTTTTAAAAATAAGAAAGGCATGTGAACTACCCTACATGGATGCAAATCCTATATGTGACGATATATTACATAATTAAATTCTAATGCAACCTAAATGAATGCAACTAGATGTCCTAATCGAAAATAAATTACAAGTAACTAAATGCATGCGGAAATGTAAAATGCATGAAAAAGATTTGGATTTAGGGATCATACTTGTCATTTTGGATTTTGAAATGGGAGCATCACCAACCTTCTTCACTCGGACTCTCCACCGGACTCAGTGTTCCCTCCCTCTTCGTCACCCGTGCTCAAAGGCATGGTGGGATCTCCAAGGAAGGCACCACTCATAGTCGGGTCTTCACCTAGCACCGCTCCATCTGTCGTGATGAACACCTCCCCCGAGGTGTGTGGAGGGGCCCCGTACCAATGGGCATCATTGCCCTCGTCATGTGTGGGTGGGGGCGGAAAGATAGTATCACTCCAATAATCTTGGGTGACACGAATGTCACCGTAGACTACGGAGCCGTCGGGAGCCGCATAACCTCCATCGGGAGGAAGGTAGAAGTGAGGGTGAAGGCCGGATGGGTGGTTGTATCCCCGTCTCATAAAATCATCGTAAACGGGGAATTGAGCCACCGATTAGTCGTAGTAGACCCTATGGATCTTCCGGTGAAGCTCTTGCCGATCCTCGACGGCCGCTTGTAGGCCCAAGTTCACATTCGCCATGAAATCAACAAGTGAGTCGGGAAGTGGGAATTGTTGCGGAGGTTGGCTATTAGAGCTTTGGCCTTGTTGAAAGGCCCCAAATTGAGTACCGGTTTGGAAGAAGGGTGGTGGTTGGTTGTATTGTAGGGAGGAGGTAGTGGGCCGTTGTCGATCATGGCCAAAAACTCGGGGGCCCTCGGTTGTGTCGGGCTCTTGTTCCGATTCTGCCTCAATTTCGAGAAGGAAATGAGGTGAATCCCTCACTATTTTCATCTTTTAAGCATTGGGAAGCGGGACCGAATTTTTCTCTACCCCGCCTACCTTGACGTGCCAATAGTTTTTATCATCAAGGGGGTTTTTCTTGATCCACTTTAAAGAGTATTGGATGTAGTCGGAGGTCAAGTAAGTATCCCCCGGGAGAAAGTTAACGACGGGCAAAGTCCGGGTGAGGCATTTGGCAAGGTAGGTTATGATGCCACCCACCACTATCGCCGAGGTACCCGCCGGTGAGTTGCTAAGACGGGCCAAATGCACGGCAAAATGGTGAGCAATGCAAGCTTTGAATGCATGGGGTCGGGTGAAGAGGTAGGACCCTAGAATTTCAAGGTCCGGGGTTTGGAAATTATGCGGCTCATCCCGCCCAAAAATAGTAAAACCCATAAACCGATGCCAAATGCGGATGGCGGCATTGTGAACCGCATTGGCCGGTCTCTTCACCCCCCTCGCCTTATCTATTCCCGAAATGGCCTTCCATACCCTCCCCAAGTCATAGTCCTCAGGTGATTTATGGGAGGGGGTCGGGTCAAGGTCAAAGTGTCTAGCGAATTCTTCCAAGGAAAGGTTATAATCCCGGTTGAGAAGCCGGAATTGCAAGGATTCTACCTTATAATTTTTGTCTTTGACAACATTGAGGGAGCTCAAAAATTCCCAAGTGAGGCGGGGGGAGGTTTTTTCATGGATGTCGTACATCCGCTTCATGCCCACTCCGATAAACAAATCAAAGGTAATTTTATCTAACCCTAGCGATCGCATAGAGGCGCGATAAATAAAACGAGTGTTGTGGAGGGGGCGTTTTTTAAACAAAATGAATTTACCTTTTTGGGGTACGGAGGCAAATTCGAGACCCGGAAAGTCGGGGTCGGGACTCGCGTTGCTGGCCGCTCCCGCCACCAATGCCGCTTGGGCATTTGCCAGCTCTCCACTTCTCACTCTTTTTTGTGCCGCAGACATGGTGAAAAAGAAAGCTAAGGGTTTAGATTAGGGTGGGTAGTGTAGTGAAGGTGAGTATGGAGTTGGGTGATTTTTGGAGGATTTTAGTGGGAGAAAATTTTAGAGGGAGAATGTGAATTTTGAGAAAATGATTTAGAGTAGAAGAAAAATAAGGGGTAAAGGGAGTATAAACCTCGGTCCGTGGGTCTGAGCCGGTCAGACCGACCGGCTACCGGGTAACCGGCTCAACCCATTATGCCTTAGAATTTTTTTGCGTTTTTCAATCTTCACTTCAGATGACCTCAGCCGGTCAGACCGACTGGCTACCGGTACACCGGCTAAGACTTCCTTCACCTCCTTTTTTCCAAACTTGTCTTCATCACTATCTGCTCCCAGCCGACAGACCAGCTGCCGGCAGGCCGGCAGGAGCTTCTCTCCTCTTCAAATATCCAAACTTTTAGTTGATATATGAGTGCCAGCCTGCGGACCGACTGCCGGCCGACCGGCTGGAACTCCTCTCCTCACCACTTTTTCAACTTTTTCTTCATATGGGGTGGTCACAGCCGGCTGGCCGGCTGCCGGCCTACCGGCTCGCACCCCCCTTCACTTTTTCATCTCGTAAAAACAATCAAAAATAAGCAGAGGATCCCAGCCGGTCAGGCCGACCGGCTGCCGGTCACCCGGCTGAGACCCATTTCTTCGTGTTTCCAACAATTCCCCTTGTTTTCGACATTTCTCCTCTAAATCGACTTCCGACTTCCTTACTTAGCCCCGAGATTCGATTTTTCTGCTTTCAAACCGACTCACCTAGTCGGGACGAAGGCTAAGGAAAGGAGGTTCCCACTTTCCTCACGACACAAACTTCAAACAAACCAACGCGATCCCATCACCGAATCCAAAGTTGCACAAGTTGAAGCACAAATCCAAATGTAACTAAGTTCTAATCTAAAATGCATGCAATATTTACAAAAAGGTGGTGGTTGTTTGGGGACTCCACCAAACCCGAGTTTTGGGTTTAAGAACTACTCATCCCCCAAGGGAGGGGGGTCTTCAAGATCCATTTCATTTTTCTCCTCAATCGGTAGCCCTTCATAATAGTATTTATCCCATTGGCCATTGACCTTAAAGCATTCACCGGCTATGTTTTTCAACTCATATGAGCCATATGGGTAGACGGTTACCACTTCAAAGGGTCTCGACCAACGAGACCTCAACTTTCCGAGAAACAATTGGAATCTTGAGTTGAACAATAGGACCTTGTCTCCAACATTGATTTCCTTCCTCACGATCTTTGAATCGTGCCATTGCTTGGTTCTCTCCTTGTAAAGTTTTGCATTCTCATAGGCATCCATTCGAAGTTCATCAAGCTCATTCATTTGCAAGAATCGTTTATTACCCGCGAGATCCATGTTGTAATTAAGCTCCTTCAAAGTCCACTTAGCTCTATGCTCCAACTCCAAGGGTAAGTGACATGATTTCCCAAAGACCAACCGGTAGGGTGTGGTGCCTAGAGGGGTCTTGTAGGCAGTCCTCAATGCCCATAGCACGTCATTGAGCTTCGTGCTCCATTCTTTTCTAGACTTTGTCACTACACTCTCTAGAATTGCCTTGATTTGTCGGTTGGACACCTCCACTTGCCCATTTGTTTGAGGATGATAGGCAAGTGCGACTTTGTGTCTAACCCCATACTTCTTTAGTAGAGCATAGATGGTGCGGTTGATGAAATGAGAACCTCCATCACTAATCACGGCTCTCGGGACACCGAACCTTGGGAAAATATAATCTTTGAATAGCTTGGTCACCACTTTTGAGTCATTGGTGGGAGCGGCAATAGCTTCTATCCACTTGAACACGTAATCTACCGCAACCAAGATGTAGTGGTTGCCAAAGGAGGTAGGAAACGGTCCCATAAAATCCACTCCCCAAACATCAAACAATTCAACTTCCAAGATGCTATTCAAGGGCATCTCATCTCTTCTTCCAATGTTGCCCCTCCTTTGACAAGAGGCACAAGAGTGAACAAAGGCATAAGCATCCTTGAATATAGATGGCCAATAGAATCCACAATGAAGGACCCGAGCTTGAGTTCTTGAGGTAGATAGGTGGCCTCCATAAGTGGTAGAATGACAAGCTTGTAGGATAGCTCGTCCTTCCTCATGTGTGACACATCTCCGGTAAATCTCATCATTACATCTTCTATAAAGATAAGGGTCTTCCCACACATACCTCTTGGACTCATACCTAAGCTTCTTCCTAGCTTGGTGGTTAAAATCCCCCGGAATGAAATTAGAGCATAAAAAGTTTGCGATGTCCGCATACCAAGGGTCGGTAGCGAGCATTGCCAATAAAGTCTCATCGGGCAACCACTCATTAATGGGAACCCCATCCTCTACATCTCCTCTATCTTCTTGGGTTAATCTTGATAAGTGGTCCGCAATAACATTCTCGGCACCCGCTTTATCCTTGATCACCATATCGAATTCTTGTAAAAGTAACACCCAACGAATCAATCTTGGTTTGGCCTCCTTTTTCACCATAAGGTGCTTGATGGCGGTGTGGTCGGTGAAAACAATCACCTTAGAGCAAAGATGATAAGGCCGAAATTTCTCAAATGCATACACCACCGCCAACATCTCTTTCTCCGTGGTGGTGTAGTTGCATTGAGCATTGTCCAAGGTTTTGCTCACATAGGCTATAACATGAAGCTTCTTCTCGTGCCTTTGGCCTAAAACCGCACCCAAGGCAAAGTCACTAGCATCGCACATAACCTCAAAAGGGAGGTCCCAATTGGGAGGTTGCACGATTGGAGCCGATATCAAAGCTTGCTTCAACCTACAAAAACTCTCATGGCAAGAATCATCAAATATGAAGGGAGTGTCTTTGACAAGAAGTGAGGTTAGGGGTTTAGCGATTTTTGCAAAGTCTTTTATAAAACGCCTATAAAAACCTGCATGACCTAAGAAACTCCTCACACCCTTGACATTTGTGGGTGGGGGAAGTTTCTCAATCACCTCAACTTTTGCCTTGTCCACTTGGATCCCTTTTTAAGAAATGACATGACCAAGAACAACTCCCTCTTGTACCATAAAATGGCATTTTTCCCAATTCAACACAAGGTTAAATTGGATGCAAGTTTGGAGTACTTGAGAGAGGTTCTTCAAACAATCATCAAATGAGGTGCCATGGACACTAAAATCGTCCATAAACACCTCCATAGACTTCTCAATGTAGTTAGAAAATATGGACATCATGGCTCTTTGAAATGTCCCGGGAGCATTGCAAAATCCAAATGGCATTCTCCGATATGCGAAGACACCATAAGGACATGTGAAAGTTGTTTTTGCTTGGTCATCCGGGTGAATGGGAATTTGGAAAAACCCGGAGTAACCGTCAAGAAGAAAACATATTCATGATTTGCCAATCTCTCGAGCATTTGATCAATAAAGGGCAAAGGAAAATGATCTTTGATTGAGGCGGAGTTTAACTTACGGTAATCAATACACATTCTCCATCCCGTGATCGGACGGGTGGAGATGAGTTCACCGCCCTCATTCTCTACCACGGTCATACCGCCCTTTTTAGGGACGATTTGAAGCGGGCTCACCCATTCGCTTCCCGAGATGGAGTATATGATTCCGGCCTCAAGCAATTTATCAATTTCTTTTCTCACAACTTCCCTTAATTTATCATTCAATCTCCTTTGAGGTTGGGCACAAGGTGTGTATCCATCCTCTAGTGCAATGTGATGCATACACACTCTAGGATCGATACCCACAAGGTCGTCAATGATATACCCAAGTGCCTTCTTGTTGATTTTAAGGACACTTAAAAGTTTTTCTTTTTGCTCAAGGTCTAGGTTAGCATTGACAATCACCGGAAGTGCCTTGTCCTCATCAAGATAAGCATATTCAAGTGAGGGGGGCAAGGGTTTAAGATCTACCTTTGGAGGGTTCTTACCCTCATCTTCATCAAGGAATGGTGGTATAGCTCCATAATCCTCTTCATCAACTTCCCCCGAACATAGATCATTAGCATCTTGGACAACATCTTCTAGAATATCCACCGAATAAGCACTTTCGAACATTGGCTTAGACAAGATACCCGTCAAGGAAAACTCAATTACATTGCCTCCAACATTGAAAGAGAGTCGTCCGTTCTTCACATCGATCATTACTCCCCCGGTTGCCATAAAGGGTCTTCCAAGTATTATCGGAGTTTTTTTATCCTCCGGAATATCTAATACCACAAAGTCCGCCGATATGTAGAAATTCCCTACCTTTACCGGTACATCCTCTATTACACCCCTAGGGTATTGGACCGATCGATTGACAAGTTGCAATGTCATGGAAGTAGGAATCATGTCTTGTAAGCCGAGTTTCTTAGCAATAGGAAGTGGTAAGATGCTAACACTTGCACCCAAGTCACACAATGCTCTTTCAATGTTCACATTGCCCACCATGCATGGAATTGAAAAGCTACCCGGATCTTGTAACTTATTTGGCATATGGTTGAGCAACACCGCACTACATTCCTCGGTTAAAGCTACTATCCCATCACTTCCAATACCCCTCTTTTTGGTGAGAACATCCTTGAGAAATTTTGTGTAAAGGGGCATTTGTGTCACTACCTCGGTGAAAGGTAGTGAAACATCTAGCTTCTCCAACATCTCTAAGAACTTGGAGAATTTTTTCTCCTCGGTCTTGGCTCTTTCTCTATGGGGAAATGGCATTGGTGGGATGTAGGCTTTGTTGGGAGGTGGGGCTTGTTTAGAGTCATCACTTCTCTTGGGTTCTTTCTCTTTCTCTTTGTTTTCCACTTCTTCAAGAATCACCTCCTCCAACACAAAATTCTCATCATCCATAACTTGCTCATCAACCTTCCCTTTCTTGGAAGTCTCATCTCTAATTGTTGGTGAAATAGGTGGACTCTCAACTCCTCCTTTCATCACATCTCTTTTCCTCTTTGGCTCATGCTCGTAATCTTTGTATGGATCTTCTAACTCTTTCCCTCTCCTCAAGGCGACCACATGCGCTTGTTGGTGGTGTGGTGGTGTTGGAGCTAGTGTCCTCCACAGTTAGTGTGATAACATGAATAAATCTCTTACAGGTTCACAGGGTATATTTAGTATTCTTATCAGTTGATTAACGTTTATCGATAACAGTTGGCTTGCTAGGTGTTTGACGTTATTGTCATTTTAATGGCGGTGATCAACTGGTCCCTAAAAGTTACACCTAAAGGATGTGTCTGAGAGATGTGATTATATGAACAATATAATCATATTGATGCCTTATTATATGACTAAAAGGTTAGTCGATGTATATGACTAAAAGGTTAGTCAATGTAATGATGATACGATTATTTAATAACGATTAAATAATATTAGCTGAGACGAATTAAATGTAATTCGTAATTGAATATAAACCGTTATATTTAATCAATGTATATAATATAAACTTAAACGAATTAAAATGTTAATTCGTAATTAAACATAATATGTTATATTTAATTAACAAATTATAAATATACGGATATTTATAGTTGACGTATATATTATATAACATGCTAATATAACCGAAAAAGGAAGGAGAAAATAGTCTTTTTATACTCCAATTTTCGGCCAATAAGAAAAATAATAAGAGAAAATATCTCCTATTATTCTTTTATGGTAACTAGGTCAAAAACCCTAATAACAAGAGTAGTAAAAAGAGGAGAGACTCCTCCTTCTACCACTTGAGGGATCCGGCCGTATAGAGCAAAGAAGAACAAGAAAAATTCTGATTTTTCTCTCTAATTCTCTCTATCAATCATCATCACACAAAAGAAAAATTAGCAATAACTTTTCTCTAAAATTCTAGCACAAGCAAGGCATATCTTGGAGCATCTTGGGTGCAACAATTAGGAGAATATCGATTTCGATATTGTTCATAGGCCAAATTTGCTAGGACCAAAGGTTAATTCTAAATTCCTATAATTTTATATTATGCAATTCATTTATGACTCGTAATTCATATACTATAGTTTCGTTATAATCCGTAAAATTAATGACGAAATATACCGATATTTCCTACAAGTGGTATCAGAGTCAAGGGCTACGAAATTATTTTATATGTTTTCATAATGGATGAAATATAAGATTAGAATCATTATTTTTGTTTTTTTGATTTCTGCCGAAAAAAAAAATGGTACTGTTCACGGTATTGTTCATCCGTGAAAAAGAAAAAAAAATTTGCCTTGTTTTTCCATTTTGATTCATTATAATTGTTGTTTTAAATAGTTAAGACGATAACATGATGAATTTGTAGTTGTTTTGATTTAATGAGGATTAAATTAAAATGTAAATGGAATTCGATTTGAATGTTCATCGCTATATATTTTTCGGTATTCATTAATTTAGATATTCATTTTAAATTGTTAAATTGAATCATCTAGTTTGTATCGATGTTTAATAATGATTAGATGTTGATAATTTGTACCGATCTTGAAAATATTAGTAACATCAAATTAATTTTTTTTTAAAAGAAAAAAAAACTGTTTTTTATTTTTTTGTGCCGAAAGTTTTTTTTGTTATTATTCATTATAATGATAATGTTTTGTTTATTGTTGTGAAGAAGTTCACAATAATTGGATACCCAATTATTTTAAAGAGGTTTAAAATAATGTTGTATTAATTCATGTTAAAGAATATGAATTAAAATTGGATTATGTTTGGTTGGGGTTATTGTGATTAATTAAGGAATTGTCACATAATTTTGATCATTTTAAAAGGTGGTATGGATAAATTATTCTTCATAATTAAAGAATTATGTCTTGAATGATTAATTTATAGTTGATGCATTTTATCTTATTGAATGAATGGTTGAATGGTTTAATTTACGTATTTTTGCAATCGGTTGTAATTTGTATTACCTAGTGTAGCCTTAGTTGATCATGTTTTCGTAATGATGGAAACATGATCTTTGATGTAATTTTGAGATCTCGAATCTCCATTTTATTTTTCATTAAATTACGTTTTTAAATTAGAATGTAAATAGGTTTATATTTTGTAATTTATTAAATGTATTTTGAGAAGACTAAAGATGGAGATCGGATTGCTCACTCCCGCTACATGGACCAAGATGGAACATCAAGACAAGCTTCTCGGGTCCAAATGGGTTGGATTCCAAAGTTGTATTTTTGTTCATTTTGGTAGATAGGCCACACTAGGACTTTGTAATATTTTTATGTATTTTTCCGTTCTTGTTGTTTTTTCATCACATGATAGTTAGTGCATCATATTCCGCCTAAACCAAACCACCTACTACTAAAATGCATGAAAATTGACTCATATAGTTTGAATGTTAGTTATCATGGACATAAAAATGTCACTCGAATTTAAGCCATCATTTTAGTTTATTCATTCTCGCATGCTAGATATTAGTTCACTTAAAATTGAATTAAAATAAAATTGGTGGGATCTTCCTCTAAACCTAAAATTGAGACTAGTCTTTATAGGCCAAACTACTATGAATCCCTTCTTCGTCGGTAGGCATATAGGACCTTACTCTCCATATGACCCCTTCTACGTTGGGTAAGTAGTGTGTGTTGACTTATTTTATCTCAACATTATAGTCCGAAGAGTTTCTCGTGATTATGATGGACTAAAGATAAAATTTACAGAAATTTATCGACCAAGAATTCTAAAGGTAGAATTAGCCAAGAGGTTGGCTTATCAATTTACAGATAATTGAGTCTTGGGATCATTTATATAATTCTTGAGGGAGATCAATTGTATAAATGCTCGAGTCTCTGCATTAAAACAAATTTTGCACTAGACTTAAATTCAAATCGATGAGTATGCTTATTATGTTTTTCTTCTTTTTCAGTGTAGAACTCGTTTACATTGATAATACTGCATATAACAAATGGCTGGAAATACTGATATCCCTATGCCAAGTGCCACGCTCGCGCGCGAATCCTGGCTTAAAGCTTTTATGGACCACATGAATCAGTCCACACGACTGAAGAATGACGGGTCCAACTTTGAGGACCGGGAGGCGGCATTACGGAATGCTGCCATTGCTGACGGTAAGCTCAAGTACTTGACTGAGCCAATACCGCCAAACCCAGGCCCCAATGCGAGAGCTAACGAAGCACTTGAATATAGTGACTTCGTTATGGAAGTGGGTGAGATAAAGAACGTACTCATCTTTGCAATGGAAAGCAATTTGCAAAAACGCTTCATTGCCCAAGGTGCAAACAAGATTTTCACCACGCTCACTAACGAATTCTCAAAAGCATCGAGGATCGTTACTTATGAGCATACCTGTCGCTTCTTTGAGGCAAAACTCCAGAAGGGCCAATCGGTTAGCCCACACATTCTTGATATGATTGAGAATGTCGAGAAACTTGAGGCACTTGATTGCAAAATCAGTGAGAGCATAATCATTGACCGTGTGCTTCATTCACTTCATGATGGTTTTGCCCTTTTCAGGGCAAATTACTATATGAATGATATGAAGAAAAGTCTTCATCAGCTACACTCATTTCTCGTGCAGACCGAGAATGATATGAAATTGAGTAGGAGCATGAAGCAAGATATTCTCATGATTTACAACAAGGGCAAAGGTAAGGGCAAGGCTCATGGCCACCTAGCTGTAGGAAAGGCAAAGTTTAAAAAGCCAGGAAACGGCAAGAGTGGGCCTGGTGAGACCAGTGGCTCACAAGGCAAGGCAAAGAGCAAGGACAGTAACATGGAGTGCCAGCATTGCCACAAGACTGGGCATTGGAGGAGGAATTGTCCCGTGTACCGTGAGGACATAAAAGCAGGCCGCGTCACTCCTGTTGGTATGTCATCTTTTATTCATATGATTGAGATCAACCATGCAAGTTTCGGAACTTGGGTACTTGATACAGGTTGTGGTTCTCATCTGTGTAATCATTTGCAGGGCCTAAGAAACATCACACCTCTCGCAAAGGGTGATGTGGACCTGCGAGTGGGGAATGGAGCAAGAGTTGCTGCAGTTTCAGTGGGAACATATGTAATCCAACTCCCGAGTGGTTTTGAGTTATATTTATATAACTGTTGCTATGTACCCAGTTTATCTAAGAACATTATTTCTGTTTCCGTACTAGATAAAGACGGTTTTTCATTTTCAATAAAAGACAATAGCTGTATTTTCTCTTTTAATGAAATGATTTATGGCAAAGCATTTTCCATGAATGGAATTTATATCTTAGATCAAACCACAGACATATTGCATGTGAATAATAAGAAATTAAAGGTTGGTGACAAAGATCAAACTTATCTATGGCACTGCCGTATGGGACACATAAATGAGAAACGTGTAAAGAAGCTCATTGACAATGGGACTATCTCCCCATTTGATTACGAATCATTTGGCACGTGTGAATCATGTCTTATCGGTAAAATGACTCGAATTTCCTTCAAAGGTGTTGGAATGCGCGCTAGTGACCTATTAGGACTCATACATACTGATGTATGTGGACCTATGTCAATAAACGCAAGAGACGGCTATAGATATTTTATCACTTTCACGGATGATTTGAGTAGATACGGATATGTCTACTTAATGAAGCATAAAAGTGAGTCCTTTGAAAAGTTCAAGGAATACCAGAATAAGGTTGAAAACCAACTGGGAAGAAAGATTAAAGCACTTCGTTCAGATCGTGGTGGCGAATATCTTTCAAATGAGTTTGATCAACACCTTAAAAACTGTGGTGTAGTATTACAGTTAACTCCACTTGGAACACCTCAATTAAATGGTGTGTCCGAACGGAGAAATCGAACATTACTTGATATGGTTCGATCCATGATGAGTCACACGGTAGTACCTGATTCATTATGGGGTTATGCTCTTTTGTCAGCTGCTCTTATACTTAACCGAAGTCCGTCTAAAGCTGTAGACAAGACTCCATATGAGTTATGGAAGGGAACGGTCCCTAACTTGTCCTTTATTCGGGTTTGGGTCTGCGAGGCTAATGTCAAGTGGAGACACGAGGATAAGCTCGGCCCGCGATCGGTCAAGACATACTTTATTGGTTATCCAAAAGGAATGTTTGGTCATTACTTCTATTCGCCTACCGAACAACGAGTTTTTGTTGCGGCTAGTGCGAAGTTCTTAGAGAAAGAGTTTCTTGAGAATAAGTCAAGTAATAGAACCTTCGATCTGTCGGAGATTCAAGAACCAACAACCGAGCAACCAATGAAGGAAGAGGTTCCTTCAACTTCTGCTACGGTTAACATCCCTATGGAACCTAGGAGGTCGGGTAGAGTCTCCATTCCTCCAGACAGATACATTAGTATGGTCGAGGAGAATGAGAGAGATAATGTTTTACTCATAGAGAGTAACGAACCCGCTACCTATAAAGGTGTCATGACCCGTTCCGACTCTAAGCTATGGCTTGAAGCCATGCAATCCGAGATGGACTCCATGTATGAGAATGACGTGTGGGATCTTGTTGATTTGCCTGATAAGGTACGGCCTCTTCAGTGCAAATGGCTTTATAAGATAAAGCATTTCGTAGAAGGACAACCAGACACCTATAAGGCACGACTAGTGGCAAAAGGTTTCACTCAAGTGCAAGGATTGCATTATGATGAAATTTTTGCACCCGTAGTTATGCTGCGTTCCATTCGGATAATCTTAGCGATTGCCGTTTTTCATGACTATGAAATTTGGCAGATGGATGTGAAAACCGCCTTCTTAAACGGTTATTTGGAGGAGGAATTGTACATGGTACAACCCAAAGGTTTCATTGATCCTAAAAATCCTAAGAAAGTTTGCAAGCTTAAGCGTTAAATTTATGGACTTAAGCAAGCTTCTCGGAATTGGAATCATCGTTTCGACCAGGTGATAAAAGAGAATGGTTTCACTCGATCGGTTGAGGAACCATGCTTGTATGTCAAGTCGAGTGGGAGTAAGATTGTCTTCTTAATATTGTATGTTGATGACATACTTTTGATTGGGAATGACATCCCTCTCTTATCTTCGGTAAAAGTATGGTTAAAGAACCATTTCCAGATAAAAGATCTGGGTGAGGCACAACGCATATTGGGGATCCGTATCTATAGAGATAGATCACGACGGATGTTATCACTTAGTCAGGAGTCTTATATAGATAAGATTCTTGAGAGGTTCAGCATGACCAACTCCAAGAAGGGGAACCTTCCAATGATTTCTGGGATGTATTTGAGTAAAGCTCAGGCACCCAAGACATCGGAAGAGGTGGAGCGCATGAGTCGTGTTCCTTATGCATCAGCTATAGGATCGATCATGTATGTCATGATATGCACACGTTCGGACGTGGCATATGCATTGAGTATGACGAGTCGGTACCAAGGCAATCCAGGTGAAACACACTGGATGGCTGTCAAAAACATCCTTAAGTACTTACGAAGGACTAAGGAATGGGTATTGACTTATGGAGGAGACACTGAGCTATGCGCAATCGGTTACGCAGATGCTAGCTTCCAAATAGATCGAGATGACTCGAAATCTTAGTCTGGATTCGTCTTTACTCTTAATGGCGCTGCGGTCAGTTGGAAAAGCTCCAAACAGAGTGTTATAGCAGATTCTACAACTGAGTCCGAGTACTATGCCGCTTCAGAAACTGCAAAGGAAGCTATATAGATGCGTCAGTTCTTACAAGGACTAACCGTAGTTCCTAGTTCGAATGACCTTATCACCATCTATTGTGATAATAGAGGTGCCATCTTCCAGGCTAAGGAGCCTAAGTCCAGCAACAAGTCTAGACATGTACTTCGGAAAGCTCACATGATCCGAGATTACGTGGAGCAAAAGAAGATAGTGATTGACAAGATTGCTTCGGATGACAACATCGCGGACCCTCTCACTAAACCGTTAAAATATGATAAGCATGAAGGGCACGTTATTTCCATGGGAATTAAACGTGTTCCTGAGTTGTAGTAGCTGTTTTATGTGAATTAGATACATGTATCTTTTTCATGCATTATTTATAACATCATCATATTGTTTCATATTTTGTTTTTCATGTGGATTGTACGACAACATTGAACGCCACAAAGTGAACTGAATCACATTATAATTGTTTTGGTCCGTAATCGCCTACATGAGCTGATAACTCTGGCAATTATACTGTGAAGTTGATTGATGGTGGGTTCAACGAGCCATAAGTCAAACGGTTGACTGATCGATCACAGATACGAGTTATAAAGATACCACGTAGGACATCGTGACAACGTTATGGAGTCCTAAATGTTTTAGAACATTCGGTGCCAGGTCGTGGATAGGACGTCCATAGTGTTCCTTAGAGTCGATTCTTTTGACTATCGACTGTCTATTGAGATTAAGGCAGTTTTTGGGTGACTTTGGTTTCTTTCTCATGGTCGACCGTAACAGGAGGCTAAGTAGATTTTTACTGGGTCATTTCATACTGTTCTTGGATCTGCATAATTCGAGTTGAAGAAAATATCCAACCTTTATCAGGTTTTGTTATTTCTCAGGGCCACTCGAGGAGTTGTAACTGAAATGCATGGCCATGCTCGAATAATGATTCGTTTATCAGTTAAGTTACTCTCTAGTCGGGAAAACCACTCTTGATAATGATCGCTTGTAAAATGCGACCTTTGTAAATACGGACTTTGCAAATTGTTTTACATTGAGTGGGAGAAATTTATGGATATGAGAATCGGGTTATCGCACATACACTTGTAAGGACAAGTGGGAGATTGTTGGAGCTAGTGTCCTCCACAGTTAGTGTGATAACATGAATAAATCTCTTACAGGTTCACAGGGTATACTTAGTATTCTTATCAGTTGATTAACGTTTATCGATAACGGTTGGCTTGCTAGGAGTTTGACGTTATTGTCATTTTAATGGCGGTGATCAACTGGTCCCTAAAAGTCACACCTAAAGGATGTGTCTGAGAGATGTGATTATATGAATAATATAATCATATTGATGCCTTATTATATGACTAAAAGGTTAGTCGATGTATATGACTAAAAGGTTAGTCAATGTAATGATGATACGATTATTTAATAACGATTAAATAATATTAGCTGAGACGAATTAAATGTAATTCGTAATTGAATATAAACCGTTATATTTAATCAATGTATATAATATAAGCTTAAACGAATTAAAATGTTAATTCGTAATTAAACATAATATGTTATATTTAATTAGCAAATTATAAATATACGGATATTTATAGTTGACGTATATATTATATTACATGCTAATATAACCGAAAAAGGAAGGAGAAAATAGTCTTTTTATACTCCTAATTTTCGGCCAATAAGAAAAATAATAAGAGAAAATATCTCCTATTATTCTTTTATGGTAACTAGGTCAAAAACCCTAATAACAAGAGTAGTAAAAAGAGGAGAGACTCCTCCTTCTACCACTTGAGGGATCCGGCTGTATAGAGCAAAGAAGAACAAGAAAATATCTCTATCAATCATCATCACACAAAAGAAAAATTAGCATTAACTTTTCTCTAAAATTCTAGCACAAGCAAGGCATATCTTGGAGCATCTTGGGTGCAATAATTAGGAGAATATCGATTTCGATATTGTTCATAGGCCAAATTTGCTAGGACCAAAGGTTAATTCTAAATTCCTATAATTTTATATTATGCAATTCATTTATGACTCGTAATTCATATACTATAGTTTCGTTATAATCCGTAAAATTAATGACGAAATATACCGATATTTCCTAAAGGTGGTCCATCCTTAGGGTGGGAGCCTTGGATTGGTAGAACATGTTCCCCTTTTTGAACGGTAATGGGTTCTTGGTTGGCTAAGTAGGAATCAAAATTTCTTTGTTGAGCTTGAACATTAGAAATGTCGGATCTCAAGAGTTTGATCATTTGTTCCGTATTTGCCTCCCGTTGCATAGCCCTATTCTCCATACCCTTCAAAATTTATTCAATGGAAGAGTTGGATTGTTCATTCGAGGGGGGTGGTTGTTGGAAATTTTGTTGATTTTGAGGATTGTGATTGTTGTGTTGATTTCGGTTGTTGTTGTTTCTTTGGTCTCTAAATGGAGGAGGGACATAGGATTGGATGCTTTGATGTTAAAATCTCCTAGAGTCGGAATTTTGGCCATGGTTGTTGTTGTAAGACCTTCAATGGTCGGGTTTGGGAGGTGGTTGGTATTGTGGGGCTTGATATTTGGGGTCTAAGGGTTGCCCTCCATCTGAGAGTTTTGGGTCTTGATTTGGGAAGGCTCGGTAGAAAGTCTCTTCTCATTGATAGGAGTACCTAGGTTGGTTCCCTTCCATTGCATAGCATTCTTGTTGTTGGAATTGATCATCGGGAGGGAAGGAAGGACATACTTCATATGTGTGACCAACACCTCCACAAGTGTCGCATATCGGTTGTTGGGAGTAGGATCTTGGTGGAGACCTTGGTTGCTCAACATAGTACACCCTATCTTGACTTGGTCTTTCTCTTTGGAGTTGGTGGATTTTCCCCTTGCCCTTATCTAGACCCAAGTTGTCAAACTTCTTCGAGAGTTCATCCAATTTGAGTTTGGTTTCCATCTCGAGTCTACTAGACCCTTCACCTCTACCCTCGCTCTCTCTCGAACCATAGCTATTCTCCATCTCGGAGATGTTTTGAATCATCTCCGTGATTTCGGCGTTGTTCATTTTATCGAAATTTCCCCCGAAGGCCGCCACTATCATTTCTCTAAATCTTTGCTCTAGAGTTTGAAAGAAGATTTGAGTAGTCAACCATTTCGGGATACCATGGTGAGGGCAAGAGGTTAGAAGATCTCGAAACCTCTCCCAAGCTTCACTCAATGTCTCATAGCCTTTTTGCTTGAAAGTTTGGATTTCATGTCTTATCCTTGCGGTTTTTGAGGGAGGGTAGAACTTGGTGATGAAGGCTTTTGAGAGGCTAGCCCAAGTGGTGAAAGTTCCCGGTTCATGGGAATTCAACCATTTCTTTGCATTTTCCTTCAAGGAGAAAGGAAATAACATGAGTAAGATTTGGTCTTCGGTGATCCCATTCCTCTTGATTGTTCCCACCTTCTCCTTAAAACCTACCAAGTGCTCATGAGCATCTTCGTTCTTCAACCCGTGAAAGATGTCTTGTTGAATGAATGAGATGACATGATGACGGAGTTCGAATGTGTTGGGGGCAATGGCTCCATAGTTGATGGCCGAGCAAGACCGGTTAGGGTCCGGCCTATTGTAGTAGCCCATGGGTTGGTCCGCCATCTCTAGGTTGAATGGATTGTTTGTTGGTGAAATGGGTGAAATTGGGGAATTTGGTGAGTGGGTGTTGTTTGAATTTTGGGAAAAAGTGGGTGAATTTGTGAGTGGTGTGTTTATTGGAATGTTTGTGGGTATGGTGAGGGGTGGTAAAGTGGGAGGTGGTATTTGTGAAGTTGAAGGCTCAATTGTGGGTGGTGGATTATTTATGGGGGTAAGAATGGGTGGTGATCTCCTTAAGGAAGCAAGTGCTCATCTTCTTCTTGCCCGGAAAGTCTTCTCAATCTCTCGATCAAGCGGGAAAAAAGGTCCAATAAAACACCTACTCATGCACTCAAAAAAAGATCAAATAGTCCTAATGCAAATAGATGCACTAGGACAAATGGAAAATCAAACAAATAAAAGTGAACTAAGCCTAAAATCAATTAAACTATCTTATCCAATATCGCCGTCCCCGGCAACGGCGCCAAAAACTTGATGGAGTTTTACTTAACCTCGCAAGCGGACGAGTTATCGTTGGGCATTGCAAGGGTCGTATCCCAAGAGACGGTAATTATGGTTTTAAGGCGGTTTAATCAAGTTCTAGTTTAGTTCTAGCTAATAGCGAGTTGAAGAGGATTAATGATAAACTAGACTAACAAGAAGGCAAATATGCGATATAAAACAACAATTAAAAGGAACTAGGGTGGATGGGTTCATTAACGTAAGTATAGGTCAATTATGGTGGGGTTTAGGACTAGTCTAAAGATAGTCTAAACATGTCTCCACCTCTCGGTGTAAGACGGATTAAAAGACAAGCCTCCACCTCTCGATGCGAGACGAGCCCTAGTCTAAGGTTCGATTGGGTTCTCGCCCTAACCTCTCCCTAAACATCCAACACACACAACAACAACACAAGTCTAAGCTCTCACTCAAACTAGTAATAAAACATGGAAAGACTCAAATTACTCATTCAAGCATTCCAACAAACACCTTGTGTGCACAAAATAAGTAGACTATCAAAAGACTTAATCTTTATGCCCAATTACAATAATCAACCCATAAACTTACATTAAATCCCCCATCTTACCCTAGTCTAACACTACTCACTCATACTAATGAAGAAAAGCATTAAAGATGGAAACTTTAACATGAAATAAGCAAGAGAAGACATATTCAACACAAAAACTAGATACATAAACAAGAACAAGTAATTAAAAGACAAGTAATGAAATAAAGATAAGGAATTATACCAAAACTTTTAAGAAAGGATGAAACTTGGATTAATAGTCAAATAAGAGTCTCCTCTTGTCTTCAAATTACAACCCAATTGTTCAAAACTAGCTAAAGGAAAGACTAAATCTAAAGATAACTAAGTAGAAAAGTAGAGTAATTAGTGCTAATTATCAAAGGATTAGAATAATGATGAGGAATATTGAAAGCTAAATCTAGGGTTTTTGTGTCTAGGGTTGTGTGTCTAAAATGAATTAGGAAAGGGGTATATATAGGTTGGTGGAATTGAGGGTTCAAAATAAGAAGGGAAGGTGGAATGCGGAGTGGGGGTCTCAGCCGGTCGGCCGGCTGCCGGTGGCTTGGACCGGCTGAGCCCCACTGACTTCAAACTTGAGTTTTCTCATTTTAAATAGGTCTCAGCCGGTAAGCCGGCTGCCGGTGGCTTGGACCGGCTGAGACCACCTGATGTTCTTCCAATTTTCACTACAACGATATCTCGGGAAACTGACGGTTTTTCTGACGGAAAAAAAATTCCGTCACTCATTTTTTATGACTGACGGACGACTGACGGAATACTGACGGAAAAATAAAACTGACGGATAATCCGTCAGCTTCCGTCAGTATAAAATGGCGCGTTGACTAAGTCAAAGGCGGCAAAATTCACTTACGGGTACTGACGGAATTTTCCGTCAGTATAAACTACTACGGACGGAAATTCCGTCAGTAATTTTCCATTATACTGACGGAATTTCCGTCAGTAGATGATAATAATACAGTCAAACAGTAACACAGTCAAACATAGCTACTGACGGAAATTCCGTCAGTAATTTTCCATTATACTGACGGAATTTCCGTCAGTACATAATAATAATACAGTCAAACAGTAACACAGTCAAACATAGTTTCTGACGAAAATTCCGTCAGTAAGGTTTTCGAAATCTCAGGAAACTGACGGATTCCTGACGGAATTTCTGTCAGAAAACTTCTGTTTATGTTGAAATCGCACGAAGAACTCCGTCATTCTTCATTCATATTTTCCCCAAAACCTAACCCCCAAATCAATTAAATCCCCATTTCCGACCACCGGCTACCTTACTACCACCGTCTACCTTCCTCCGGCTACCACTTTTTGACCACCACATCCTTGGTAAGTTTAATTAACTATTTCATTCTCTCTCTTTTCTCTTTTTGTTAATTTATATGTTGCTTATTATTTGTTTGTTGTAGATCCGACGACCACCACTAGCTACCTCTAACCGTCGACCACCACTAGCTACTTGTCGCCGCCGCATCTTGTCGGAAAGTGTTTGTTTATTTTCATCCTTAGGTAATATATTTACCTTTATTTTAATTTCGCCCTCCGTCTTAATCATTTGTTTGTCTTTAATTGACGTAGGATAGTAGCCATTATTTTTTTTGTTAATGAAATTTTTGTTGTTAATTTAATTTCGCCTTCCGTCTTAATTATTTGTTTGTCTTTAATTGACGTAGGATAATAGCCATTATTGTTTTTGATAATGAAATTTTGGTTGTTGTTAATATAATTTCGTCCTGCGTCTTAATCATTTGATAATAAAATTTTTGTTGTTGTTAGTAGCTAGTTATTACATGTGTTTTGTATGTCCAAATTATTACATGTGTTGATATTGACTTAGTGCCCGTTCAAGAATTACTTGTTAGGAGTAATTTTTGAATAGTCCCCGTTTTGGGACTCTCTTTCTACGTTTCAAGTCACTATTAGGTAGTAACACATAACTTGTAATTTATTAATGAGGAAAGAGTTCGGTAACAATTTCTTTAATGTTTTCTGAATGCATATGTTGAGTAAATATTTATTCAACATTGTGTATTTAGAAAACAAAGGGGAATTGCTGCCGAATTTTTTCCTCATTAATAAATTACAAGTGGTGTTTGCTAGTGACTTGAAACGTAGATTGATGGGTTTAGGTTGGAGTGATAAGGACCCAATTGAAGAAAATTAATTTTACTTGTTGATGAGAATTAATATATATATATATATATATATATATATATATATATATATATATTGATAATAATAAATGTTTAATTTACTATGTGTGATTATTGATTATCATTGTTGTTAATTTCTGATAATTTATTTATATAACATATATATATTTAAATGTAGATACATAATAACATGAAAAGATTAGAACGACGGTGGATGTATGAAAGATTAGACGAAAAAAAGAAACCCAAGCTGATATTTGCAAATGGGGTGAAAGAGTTTATTGAATTCGCGGAACAATCTAGTGAGTTTAAGGATTTAGGCGGTGAAATGAGGTGTCCATGTAAGAAATGCGATAACTTAGCTTTTAAATCGAAAAGGGAGGTTCAAAATCATCTATGGTCGAATGGTTTTACTGATAATTATTATGTATGGAAGTATCACGGTGAGAAACTGGCTACCGAAGAGAGTTCAAGTAGTATCGTAGTTAGTGAGAATCCTTACCGGGAGTTGGTTGAAGATGCATTACGTGATAATGTTGAGCAAATAATGGAGGCTCGACTTAATCCCGACGACCTTAGCGATGAAGAAGTTCGTTATCCCCCACATCCCCAAGTTTCAGCCTTTTATAGAATGTTAAATAAAGCCGAACAACCAGTGTATGAGGGAAGTAGTATGAGTTTGTTGCAAGCGGCTGCTAGGTTGGTAGCACTCAAATGTGAGAACAACTTATCTCTTAGATGCGCCAATGGTTTTATGTCGTTAATTAGTGACATTATTCCAAAAAATAATCAAATGGCGCGCAATTTTCAAGAGATTAAGAATTTGCTTAAGGGACTCCAACTACCCCATGTGAAAATCGATGCATGTCCTACCGGTTGCATGCTTTTTTGGGAAGAAAATGCCGATCTTGAGGAATGTACCAAATGTCATGCCTCTCGGTATAAAGGTAAAAAGAATTTAAGTGGCCGGAAGCGAATACCTTGTAAACCACTGACTTATTTCCCGCTTGCGCCAAGGTTACAACGACTATTTGCAACCAAACACATAGCAGGTGAGATGAGTTGGCACCATAAAAACTCTCGAGTAAGAGAAAGAGGGACAATGGCATACCCAAGTGATGGAGAAGCGTGGAAACATTTCGATAGAGAGCATCCAGAATTTGCAAGTGACCCTCGCAATGTTCGCCTAGGTTTGTGTACAGATGGATTTTCACCTTATGGCCAATTCGGGAAGTCTTACTCGTGTTGGCCCGTGATTGTAACCCCGTACAACTTACCCCCTTGGTTATGCATGAAGAGGCAATTTATGTTCTTATCTATGATCGTTCCAGGTCGTAATAACCCTAAAGCAAAATTGGATGTCTACCTCCAACCGTTGATCAAAGAGTTGAAAGAACTTTGGGAAACCGGTGTGGATACCTATGATGTCTCTAAGAAACGTAACTTTCAATTAAAAGTGGCATTACTATGGACGATCAATGATTTTCCTGTTGGAGTAGGTGTCCTCCACAATAGTGCGCCACATGATAAATCTTATTAAGGAATATAATTGGGATATCTATTGACTATATATATGATTAGTCAGTTGATTAACGTAAATCAATAACGGTTGGCTGACTAGAGTTTGACGTTATTGTCGTATGACGGCGGTGATCAACTGATCCCTTTCGGTCACACCTAAAGGATGAAATCCAAATAGTAACTAATTATTTGTATACGATACAGTTAATTAGTACATTACATATATTCGATATGTACGAGAGTTAATTGTTAGAAATTGAGTTAAGAACTCAAATTCGATTAAACTTATTTTTCAATTATGCGATAATTGACTAATAAATTTATATCTTATTTTAATACGATTAAATAAGATTTAACTTAGTAATTAATCGTTAAATTACTAAATTAGTTGAGGTTTTGAGATAGAGGTAATTAGTTAATTATATTTACAAGGAGTTGTAAAATAAATTAACCAAGCATTGTGGGACCCATTATATATTGATATAATGGTAAAATATTACTTAAAATGTTAAGTACATATTATTTATTTAATTGAGTCATATAATTGTTATATGATCAAATTAACACTTAATTATACATGATAATTAAGCATATGATCAATAAGTATTTGTGAGACAAATATCAAAAATCAATATGGATCAAACTAGGCCATAATGGCCGATTATATTGTAGTTACATGGTGATGATTGTTGTTCTTGTTAACACTCTTTAGTTACCAATTGAAAGTGACATAACAAGTAGGATACAATCATCACTTATACTACAACACTCCACCCTAATGCATGTGATTAAAATAAGCAAAATGAGAGCCTTGTGATGCTCATATGGACCGGCCATATTGCCTATAAAAGGGCAATATGGTTGATCATTTTATTTGTTCATTCATGATGGTTTTCCTTACTTCTCTCAAAACTCATCTTCTCTCTAAAAACTCTCAAATACTAATATTTACTAAGTATTACTAGTGTAGTAATATAGCCATAATATTAGTAGTATAATATCTATCTTATTATCTAGTTAATAATAAGGGTAGATTATTTTGGTTCATCTTGGTGCAACTTGAAGGAGGTCTTCTAGTTTGGAGATTTCTTGTTCATCCATATTATTAGCTCAAGAACAACAAGAAGGTGTTCTTGTTGTGCCCATATTATTTCCATATCAATGTGAGGAAATTTCTTCTTTTATATAAATGTCTTTATATTTGCATGCATGTTACATAGATCATTAAATACTAAATTAACAAGTAATTTAGAAAATAATTAAAAGAGTCTAATTAAGGTCTATGGACTTTCATGTGGTATCAGAGCTAGCTTGTAACATGCATGTTCATTTTGGACATTTTTATTAAAGTTATAAGATAACTAATAAATCAAAGATTTTGAGTTAAAATACGATTCTGACGAAAATTTTTGGTGCATGTATACATACTGACCTTAAAATGTTTGTGGTTAAATTTCGTGATATTAGGGATTAATTTGCTATTTATTTTGATTTTTGGCGTTTAAACCGAGTTAACATGTATTTTATGAGTTAAAAGTTAACTAAAAATAGTTGCATGTTGATTATGGCCATGAAATTTTAATATGATCTCACATACATGTCTTACATATTTTATGTAAGATTTCGTGACTTTTACTTATGTATTGCATGTTTATTGATTTTTATACGATAAAAGTCGATAATATGAGATTATAATGTTCATAAAATTGAAACGTCCATTTCTGGTCTTGAAAATTTTTTGTACATTTTACCTTCTGATGTTAATACTCTTGGTGAAATTTCATAATTTGTTTCACTGTTTTACTATATCGTATGTTTTTATTTGATAAAACCATTAAATACAAAACTATTTGTTCATAAAATTAATTTAAATTTTTTGAGCAAATGTTTTTTTATTTTTATAGTTCCTGGAATTGTTCCAGAATGTACAAAATTTTTGGTTTCAAATTTTATGATGTTTATATTTTATTTTGGTTTTATTTCATAATTGTTATGATTAAACCGTAATATTTAGCAAATAAAATCAAATCGATCTAATTAATGACCAACAAAATTAGTATTGACTAATTTTGAGTTCTAAATCAGTTTAGTTAATTAGTTTGAATTTAAATGAGATTTTAAAGTTGATAGTGATTTTTAATGGTTAAAAATCAATAAATCCCGGAAAAATCGAGCTACAATGAGCATGAATTGTACTTAGGACGATTTTGGCATGAATTTTGCAGCAATTTATTTTATTTATGGTTGAATGAATGAATGTCATTTATTTAAGATTTATGCAAAGTTTGTTACTAGTATGGCCTAGTTTATTTTTATAGGTATTACCCGTAATGTAAGGGAATAACGTTTTTGGTTGTAATAATTGCGATCTCGTATCGCCGGTTTGTATAATTTAATAATTTTATTTTATAGAATAAATGTATAATAGGAATTTGTATATTTGTATATTTGTAATTATTTTTATGAAGACCGGTGACTCCCTCCAGACGGTGCCATTTTGGAAGGTGTTCCAAGTGAAGAGGCAAGGGACCAAGGAGTTGGTTTCCGAATTTGTAACTATCTAGTTAATTTTGATTAGCTAGGTTGCCATACTAGGATTTTATTGTTGCTTGGTTGCTTGCTTTATTTCCGCTCATGCCAAAATCGTCACACATGCATTTTATTTACCGTTATTGTCAATTCAACGTTATTCACAATTCACCGACTTAGTTCACTTATAGGGAATTAATAACAAAATTGACAAGACCTCTCACATAACTTTAAAAATTGAGATTTAGCCTTACCAATTGAAGCACCTATGAACCCCGTGTTCATTAGGGCTACCACGCTCGTGGTCCCTTTTTACCTCGGGTAAGTAGGGTGATGCGATCACAAGCCAAAATTGGATTGGACTCAACGAGATAAGCGTTATCTTGGGACTAGGAGATGGATTTAGTTGAAATTCGTCAACCAAGAGTTCTAAGGGTAGAATTAGTCAAGTAATGACTTACCATTTCTAGATAAAAGTAGCATGCGATGACTATTTTTATTTAAAGATGGGTCTTGGAATCATTTATATAATTTAGTGAGATGTCATTATATGAATGCTAAACTTGTTAAAATGTTTTTTCAAGTAAATTAACAATGAATGTTTATATATTTCTTTTTTTTGTAGTTACCATATTCGCATAATGCCGACAGTCATCACGTGCAACCTTGGGTAAGGACTCATGGTGAGATCCGTCATGGACAATGTGTCCTAAAGGATGACGGAAGTAACTTCGTTGAATGGGAGTCAACGATCAAGAGCGCCGCGTTATCCGATAACGTGCTTCGCTACTTGGTCGAAGAGCCCCCCAGCGAACCCGCGCCAAGATCGTCCGCGGTGGTTCGGGCCGAGTATGACCTTTATTTAAAGGTTTCTAATGACGTCAAGAATGTCTTGATTTGGTCAATCTCGCCTAAACTCAAACTCCAATTGATATCACTCGATGCATATGAGATATTCACGAGAATCACGTCGATGTTTTCGCAAGCCCCTCAAATTCTTCAATATGAGGCGGCTACGAAATTCTTTGACATTAAGCTTCAAAGGGGCCAAAAAGTTGGCCCACACGTGCTCAAAATGGTTGAGCACGCGGACACCTTAGAGCGTCTAGGGTGCAAAATTCCGAACCAATTGGTGGTGGGTACGATCCTTCATTCACTCACACCTAAGTTCACCCAATTTAGGGTGAACTATAACATGAATGACATGGACAAGAGTTTCCATGAACACCATGCACTCCTCACCCAAGCGGAGAGGGACATGGAGGCTAGTGGGAGTGAACCCAAGGATGTTCTTTCCATGAAAATGAAGAACATGAACCTTGGGGTGAGGAAGGACAAGGGAAATGGTAAGACTCTTTTCAAGAAATCCGGCAAGGGAAAGGGCAAGGTCTTTTATAAGGCCAAGCCCAAGGTCAAAAAACACGCGGAGGCGGATTGCTATTATTGTAATGGCAAAGGGCATTGGAAACGCAATTGCCCCAAATACTTGAAAGACAAGAAGGACGGTTGTGTGACAACGTCAGGTAAAATTCTTTCATCACTCTATATGATAGATATTAACTTTGCTAGTACATCTTCTTGGGTATTTGATACCGGTTGTGGTTCTCACTTTGTAATCATGTACAGGGGCTGAAGGACGCGCAAGCACTAGCCAAGGGTGACGTGGACCTGCGCATGGGAAATGGAGCTAAGGTAGCCGCAGTTTCCATGGGCACCTACGTTCTTCTTTTGCCTAATGGTTTAGAGTTGTATTTAAATAATTGCTATTATGTACCAACTTTTACCAAGAACATTATCTCCATTTCCGTGTTAGACATGGAAGGATTTTCATTTTGCATTAAGAACAATTGTTGTACTTTTTCATTTAATGAAATGGTTTATGGAGGCCATTTCTATTGGAGGTATTTATGTTTTAGATATTGCAAAAGAGGTCTATCATGTAGAAAACAAGAAGCTCAAAACAGGTGAACCTAATCAATCATACCTTTGGCATTGTCGTTTAGGGCACATAAACGAACGACGCATAAAGAGACTTGTTTCATCTAAAGTACTCAAACAAAACCATGCGATTACGCATCGTTATTGTAATGCGAATCTTGCTATAGGCAAGATGGAATCGTGCTCCTTTTAGGGAAAAGGGACACGGAGAAAGTGAAAGTATTGGACTATACATACGGATGGATGTGGTCCAAATGACTATCCAAGCTAGAGGTGGTTATCACTACTTAGTAACTTTACCGAAGATTGAAGTAGCTTATGGATATGTCTACTTGATGAGGCATAAAAGTGATGCTTTTGAAAAATTCAAGGAATTTCAAAATGAAGTAGAAACCCAATTGAATAAAAAGATTAAAACCCTACGATCCGATCGTGGTGGTGAATACTTGAACAATGAATTTGATTAACACCTAAAAGATTGTGGTATAGTATCACAATGGACTCCTCCTGGAACACCTCAATTAAACGGTGTATCCGAAAGGATAAATCGAACTTTATTAGATATGGTTCGATCTATGATGAGTCTAACGGAGCTTCCTGATTATTTTTGGGGTTTTGCTATCTTATCTGCAATATTTTCACTAAATCGAAGCCCGACTAAAGCGGCAAACAAGACTCCATATGAGATATGGACAGGAAAAGTCCCTTATTTGTCATTTATGAGAATTTGGGGATGCGAGGCTTTTGTTAAGAATAAGTCTGACGATAAACTCGCACCCAAATCTGAAAAATGTCTTTTTGTAGGATATCCAAAGGAATCACGTGCTTATTACTTCTACAATAAACACGAGGACAAATTGTTTGTGTCTCGTGATGCAGTCTTTTTAGAAAATGATTTTATTTCTAAAAGACAGAGTGGGAGAAAATTTGAACTTGATGAAGTCCAAGAGCCACAAACCGAAAAGGACGACGAGGAACACGTTCCCTCTTCGTCTGGTACGGTCATTATTCCTTCAGAACTTAGGAGGTCAAGCAGAACTAGTCATCAACCTGATAGATACCTTGGTATTATAGAGGAAGGTGATGACTATAATTTGCTACTTTTTGAAAGTAACGAACCTATTACCTACAAAGCAGCCATTTGTAGTCCTGACTCAAAGCTATGGCTAGGAGCCATGCAATCCGAAATGGATTCTATGTACGACAATCAAGTATGGGACTTGGTTGATTTACCTAAGGAGGTACGACCTTTTCAGTGTAAGTGGATCTATAAGATCAAAAGTGGCATAGATAAACATAATGATGTTTACAAAGCTAGATTGGTGGCAAAGTGTCAATTCATCACACCCACGTTCACATGGTTTTTGTCACTATGACGAAACCTTCGCCCCAGTCGCCATGCTTCGATCCATAAGGATTATCTTAGCGGTTGCCGCATTTCATAATTATGAGATTTGGCAAATGGATGTCAAAACCACCTTTTTGAATGGGATTCTAGAAGAGGAAGTGTACATGACACAACCTGAAGGTTTTGTGGTTCTATCAAACCCTAAGAAGGTATGCAAGCTTAAGAGATCCATCTATGGTCTAAAACAAGCATCCAGGAGTTGGAATCATCGTTTCGATCATGTAATTAAACAAAATGGTTTCACTCGAAGCGTCGAGGAACCGTGTTTACACATGTAGTTTAGTGGGAGTAAAGTAACTTTTCTAGTCTTGTATGTAGATGACATACTACTCATTGGGAATGATATTCCAATGCTCACTTCTGTAAAGGAGTGGCTGGGAATACATTTCCAAATGAAAGACTTAGGAGAGGCCCAGCGCATCTTAGGTATTCGGATCTATAGGGATAGATCTAAAAGGATACTAGCATTAAGTCAAGAGACTTATATTGATAAGATTCTTGATCGGTTCAACATGAAAGACTCTAAGAGAGGCTTTATTCCTATGAGAAGTGGGATCACTTTGAGCAAGTCAGAGTGCCCAATGAAACCCGAGGAGATTGAACGCATGAAATTGATCCCTTACGCATCAGCTGTTGGATCAATCATGTATGCTATGATGTGCACTCGTCCCGAGGTTGCATATGCTTTGAGCATGACAAGTCGTTACCAAGCAAATCCAGGTGAGAGTCACTGGATAGCCGTAAAGAACATCCTTAAGTACTTAAGAAGGATTAAGGATTCATTCTTAGTGTTTGGAGGCGAGACTGAGTTACGTGTAAAGGGTTACACAGATGCCAGTTTCCAAACAGATAGGGATGATATGAAATCCCAATCCGGCTACGTTTATATGATGAATGGAGGAGCTGTTTGCTGGAAGAGTTTCAAGCAAAGCGTTACAGCGGATTCTACAACAGAAGCAGAGTACCTTGCAGCGTCTGAAGCTGCAAATGAAGCTGTGTGGATTCGGCAATTTTTGGAAGGACTAACAGTAGTCCCTACTGCCAAAGATCCTATCACAATTTATTGTGATAACAGTGGGGCTATTTTTCAGGCAAAAGAGCCCAAGTCTAGTAACAAGTCTAGACATGTACTTAGGAAATATCATGTAATTAGAGATTACTTGGACAGAAAGGAAATTGACATTTGTAAGGTTGGGACAGATGGACAACATTTCTGATCCGTTAACCCAAAGCCTTTATCAAAGCTAAGCATGCTTGTCAATGGTCGTCACAAGGGAATGAACGTGTGCCAGAATTCCTTTATATTATGTATATGTAATATTGAATGTTGTATTAATTTTTCCTATCTGATTAATGGCATTCATTGTTCGAGTTTTATTTTTAAGTTTTTATTTTTTTGACTTAACTTTATAACTTTTTTTATCCCTCATTCGGATTGTTGGACCCTATTCACGTGAATAGACAACTTAGTATTTTGTCCCTAGTCACTCAAATGAGGTGACGTCTCGAAATGACTTGATTGTAAGTCGATCGATGGTTGGTTCAGCACCATGGGGTCATGGAGATGACTGGTCGTTTACATAGACAGACTGTATGACACTCTGTCGGACAGTGACATTGTAGAGACCCTTAAATCAATTATTTGATGCCTGGTCGTGGCAGGGTCTTCTATATTATTCCTATAAGTCGATTCTTTTGACTTGCGACCGTCTATCTGAGTCGGTGCAGTTTCCGATTGGTTTTGGTTTATGTTCTAGGTCGTGCCGTAAAAGGAGGCCGATGGACTTCTTCTGGATCATGGTGATCTGCATCATACAGAGTAGATGGATCAACAGGAATTGTCCACCCACGTTGGGTAAAACATCTTTAGGCCACTCGAGGAGAAGTTACTGTAAATGCGTGGCCACGCTCGGAAAGAGATCTATGGTAGATTTTCCGGTCAGACAGTTACTCTCCCTATCGAGAAAACCACTCTAGATATTGTCAATCGCAAGTGCGACCTGAAAGACACCTTGCGTTGAGTGGGAGATGTGATAAAGAGACAATAGAATCGGTGACGCACACTTGTGTCAGACAAGTGGGAGAATGTTGGAGTAGGTGTCCTCCACAATAGTGCGCCACATAATAAATCTTATTATGGAATATAATTGGGATATTTATTGACTATATATATGATTAGTCAGTTGATTAACGTAAATCAATAACGGTTGGCTGACTAGAGTTTGACGTTATTGTCGTTTGACTGCGGTGATCAACTGATCCCTTTCGGTCACACCTAAAGGATGAAATCCAAATAATAACTAATTATTTTTATACGATACAGTTAATTAGTACATTACATATATTCGATATGTACGAGAGTTAATTGTTAGAAATTGAGTTAAGAACTCAAATTCGATTAAACTTATTTTTCAATTATGCGATAATTGAATAATAAATTTATATCTTATTTTAATACGATTAAATAAGATTTAACTTAGTAATTAATCGTTAAATTACTAAATTAGTTGAGGTTTTGAGATAGAGGTAATTAGTTTATTATATTTACAAGGAGTTGTAAAATAAATTAACTAAGCATTGTGGGACCCATTATTTATTGATATAATGGTAAAATATTACTTAAAATGTTAAGTACATATTATTTATTTAATTGAGTCAAGATAATTAACCATATGATCAATAAGTATTTGTGAGACAAATATCCAAAATCAAAATGGACCAAACTAGACCATTGTGGCCGGTTGGATTGTAGTTACAATTGTGATGATTGTTGCTCTTGTTTACACTCTTTAGTTACTAATTGAAAGTGACATAACAAGAAGAATATAATCATCACTTATACTACAACACTTCACCCTAATGCATGTGACTAAAATAAGCAAAATAAGAGCCTTGTAGAGCTCACCATGACCGGCCATATTGCCTATAAAAGGGCAATATGGTTGATCATTTTATTCATTCAATTCTTGCTTATTTTCCTTACTTCTCTTAAAACTCATATTCTCTCTAAAAACTCTCCTATACTAATATTTACTAAGTATTACTAGTGTAGTAATATAGTCATAATATTAGTAGTATAATATCTATCTTATTATCTAGTTAATAATAAGGGTAGGTTATTTGGGTTCATCTTGGTGCAACTTGAAGGAGGTCTTCTAGTTTGGAGATTTCTTGTTCATCCATATTATTAGCTCAAGAACAACAAGAAGGTGTTCTTGTTGTGCCCATATTATTTCCATATCAATGTGAGGAAATTTCTTCGTTTATATAAATGTCTTTATAATTGCATGCATGTTACATAGATCATTAATTACTAAATTAACAAGTAATTTAGCAACTAATTAGAGGAGTCTAATTAAGGTCTATGGACTTTCAAAATCAACATGTAAATGAGTAGTAAACACATGTTCAAGTCGAAATAACACAAAGAAATTAACTTTCCTATGGAATACTACTTCTAACATGTAAAACACATAATAGTGATATCGAGTAACCCTTCACCGTTACTTTTTTGCATCTTCAATCCTCTTCTAGGTCCTCCTCCACCAAGAAGTAGTCGTTGTCGGGATCTTGAAGGTCTCTTCCTACAAGTTGAACAAATTTCATCTTTGGAAAAGATGGAGAAAATGAAGTGGTACAAAGTAGAACCTTTCTTATTTTAAAAGAAAGAGGGAAAGAAAAGATGAAGAAAGCAAGAAAAATCAAGAGGAAAGAGTAAGAAATGAGGGAATTATGGTGGTTTTGAGCTTTGAAGCTTTGAGAGAGTAAAAATGGAGGTTTAGGGTTTAGTGAAGGGAGATGGAGTTGTGTTTGATGTTGAAAAATGAATATGGATATGAGAAAATGGGTTAAGTTTTGGTGAGTGAGGGTTTTCAAAGGCCCAACAATAGATCTAAGGCTCAACCCACTTGATTTTCCGAGTAGAACCCAAATATGGGCTCGGAATAGACGGATTTGACACGGATTTTACCCAACTAAATAAAATTATAATCTAAGACTAAACTAAGACTAGCTAATATTAATATAATATTATTAAATTCTAATTACTAAAATCGCGGGTAATACATAGAGAATTGGGCAGGAAAAGACGACGGCGATGGGAATGCAAATAGAAATGGCAACGGCGATGGAGATGCCAACGTCGATGACGAAGGCTTGAGGAGTTATGGCTGAGGGGAAGCTCAGTGGTTGAGGGTGTTATGTGGTTGAGTTTTTGTATTTGAATAATAGACTTGCATGTTTTCGAGGGTTTTATGAAAAAAAATACTAAACACGATTTAGACAAAATCGTTGTCTAGTTTGAAAAAATAACAGCTCTTTTCCATAGAGAACAATTTTATTTAGTAGTTAACAAATATTTGACCCGTATTTGTTTTTACTCCACTAAACAATGATTCATATATAACCTATGTCTTGTCTGAATTCATTTTTTTTCAAAAAAAAATGAAAATATTAGTGTTTCTCTTCTGCCAACTGAAAAGTATACAACAACAGTTTGATATACAACAACAAATCACATTTCCATCAACACAAACCAAATTATAATATATTGCATAAACTCAATTTGGTAAGTATTTCTAAGTAGAAAAATACAGTCACTGCTGCCAGGAACGTTTTTTGGATTTGCCAGTCTCTTCATTAATACAAATATCTTCATTATGATCATCTCGTGTATACGTGTTTAAATTGTTAATATTTTCAAAATCATCATAATAAAATTGTGATACAATACCGTGATCAAATACTTCAATTTGACATTTTTATCATTTGGAATTCGGCGACGGCAGAACAACTGACCACTTCTTATCCATAAGATCGATAACATAAAACACTTATTTTGCTTGTGACACTAATATGAAAAGATCCTCCTTGCTTCCAACCCTATCAAATTTTACTAATGTTTCTTTAAGTGTTGTCGTACGCGGTGGGCCGCCAAGAGGCTTTTCTTGTGAGCCCGCTACAAGGGGGATGTGCACATTTATGGTCTAGGAGGGTGGTCGAGCAAGTTCGACGAGTGATTTGAGTACTACTTGAGTCCCTGTAGCATGCTTGATTTTGTGCTATGTGATTTGTAGTACGCATTAGTGCCGTATGATTTGTACCACTCACCTTTGAAGGAAAATCATGTTCGCTATGTGATATGATATCACCATGTCCATTTGCCTTACCCGAGATTTTTTTTATTTGATTATCGGTTGATATATGGATTAGATGTTATGTGATTTCATTATCTTGGACATTGTCATATTTAAAGTGTTACTTGTGTAGTGATTATTCTTACTTGATCTATTGTTTGACTTCGTGTGTTTATTGTGTGTCAAACTGTTTTAAAAACTATTTTCGGTGATCAACTTGATATGTACGATGATTTGGTAAGTAGTTAGACTTTCAGGTACATGCTGATGATGATGATATGATGATGATGATAATGGTGATGATGGTGATGATGATGATGATGATGGTGATGATGATGATGATGATGATGATGATAATGATGATGATGATGATGATGATGCTTGTGGGGGCATCGCCACATCGGGATGAGAAAGACGAGCCGAGAGTCTAGATTATATTTTGATAGTTTTGATATTAAACTTGTTTATATTACGCTCTTATTTTGGATTTTAGAACATTGAGGATGTTGGTTTGTATTTATGACTAAAGTATGGTATTGATGATGATTGCTTCTTAATTGAAGTTTTTGATGCACAATTTCGTAAAACCGAGTGCGTAACATCTCTATTTAATTACCTAGACCAGGTAAATGGGGGGTTTTACAGTAGGGCCATATCTCTTATCAGTGGTTTAATCGCAAGATTGCCAATACATTGTCATACCGGGGATGTGTCGGGAAATATCGAAACCCATGTTTGGAAGCGGTTATTCGCGGTAGCTCGCCAGGTTGTGTACATGGCCCATAGATCAACACAGATCCTTTCCAGCGCCCTCTTTTTTCCGCATCTTGGGAACCTTTTCATGAGGTCACACATCCTAAGACTACTCCCAGCCAAGTACGGTTAATTGTGAAATCCTATTGTATTGATTACCAGAAAAGAAAGTGCACTTTGTTTACATGAGTTATTCTTTCAATCACTTTAAGCACCGGTCATTTAAACCTATCAATGGATTTCTTCAAGGGCACCACACTCATGGAGTATTACACACACCCACTTAAAGAATGCAATGTCCTCGTTGCGCCTGGCATCATCTAACCGCAGCCAAGACCATAATCATCCCCTGTTATGTTGGTGATCTAGGTACTCCTGACCACATGCTCGTTACACGGTCGCAAGGTAGCTCAGGTTCACTTGTAACACCTCGGCCGAAACCCTTAGCTTGGTTAAGAGCGGTCACTCACGGTAGCTCGCCAGGCTGTGTACATGACCCACAGATTAACACGGGTCCTTTTCAGCGTATTTTATCCTTAGTTTTAGGCATCATGGGAACCTTCCCTAGAGATCACCCATCCTATGTTTACTCCTAACCAAGCACGCTTAGCTGTGAAGTTCTTTTGCATGGATAACCAGAAATGAAGTGCACTTTGTTGATATGAGTAGTACTTATAATCCCTTTAAGCACATGGTTTATTATTTTTACTATTTATGTTGAATGATAAATAATGTAGAGAAAAAAAAAATCAGGCACCTGCAATCTCAAATGCTACCCTAGGTAGCATTTTGTTCCAAGTACACTATTTGCTACAAAATATTATTTGTCAAACACTTAGAAGACGCTACATGTAATTTTTGGCAAAAAAGGTACTTTGTTGAAAAAAGGTACTTGAAACGCACCGCCAAAGTTATTGATTTATGTTTGGTTCATAAGTTAGAATGTGTTAGACATCCTCTATATGATACAAGAATAGGTGTTCACACAATTGTTTCCTACAGAGAACATCTTCCTATATATGGAAGCTAATTACAATTCAAATGCTAAATAAGGACTCTAATAATTAGTTAATTATACATTATTTCGTTAAATCATTATTATTTCCGTGAAATTTAATTTATCATCAAATTATATTATTTTCACTGAAACTAAAATATCTTAATTAATATAAAAATAAAATTCATATAAAAGTATAAACAGTTAAATTATTTTACTGATGCTATTATTTAAAATTGACATTAACCATACTATGAATAGACTAATATATAAATTGTTATTATGACTTTCGCGGCAAAAAAAAATAGATTATTTATAAACTGAAATCATTAGATTTGTGGTATAAAAATATTTTACGTAAAATGCATTTTATGACACTACTCAATTCTTCGATTATTTCCAGTTCTAATTTTTTTTCTCAAAGCAAACTACAATGACAAGAAATATGAACAACTTGTTAGATTCCACTATTATATAAGTACTTTCTTCAAATAAAAAAACTCGACATACCGTGTATGTATTGCACTGGGTGTAATGTTACAAGTTCATTAGTAAATTCATTCTCAAATTGAACACTGATTTTAACTGGATAAATTGTAATCAAATTATGTAATTTGCATTTGCACCCTTTGTAACACCCGCAAATGTACCCTATTTTTCTAGTAAAAATATTTTACGGACACTTTTCAGCGAATTTTAGTTTTAATCGTAAATTTAATTTTTCGAGTCGAATTTACAATTTCCGAGTTCGTATTTGGAATTTCCGCGAGATTCCATGAGAATCCCGTCTTAAGGCGAGTTTGACTTTTCTTGACTTTTGAGCCGTCTTTGACTTTTGTTGACTTTTTCCTTATAAATATCATACTACCATTTAACCTATTTTCATTCACAACACAATTCAACATCTCCTTCTTCCTTATCAAACCACCAAAACCTAAACCCCCTTCCTTGATCGATCTTAAGATGATCGCTACGTCTTCATTTCTTGCTCAAATTCACGTAAGTTCGTCTTATTCTTCCCCTCTTACCTTCCTCTATCCGTATTGGTAATAAAATTACCGTCTTTCTCGCTTTTTAAATTATCCGTCTTTCTCAAGGTGAATGATATTCATCTTTTATTATCTAATTGTATGTAGGTGGAGACTAGGATGGTTTAGAATCGATTAAAGACGAAAAAAGGTAACGGTGAAGGGTTACTCGATATCATTTACGTGTTTTACATGATTTCTATGTTAGAATTCGTATTTAGAATACGATTAGAAAGCTTAGGAATTGTAGTATTGATAATGATTGTTGTTAGTTGATGATTTTTGATGATGATTATTGATTGTTGATAGTTGTTAGAAGTGAATTATGAAAAGTGAAAATGTTTGAATGTATGTTGAAGGCTCTCGGGTGAACTGGTAACTCATGTCACGGGCGTGAAATACAAGTCACGGTCGTGACTTGTGCAGTTTCACTGCACTGACCCCTTTTCGTAAAATGATCATATCTCCTTCGTTACTTGCTTGTTTTAGGCTTGTGACCATTCGTTGGAACCGTAAGAGGATAAGCTATCACCTCAACTTGGAATTTCTGTATTTTCATGTCTAAAACTCTAGTTATGACCGTTTGAAGTGGACCCTTGTTTTCATTGGGTTCCAAACAATGTTGTTTTGGAGGGGTGATCTATGTTTTTATTCGTTATGCTTCACAAACTTGTTCTAATGCTTATGTATCATGTATTGATTCATTTTTATCAAGGTTAAGTTTATATATTTCCCTATTCACATGTTTTGTGACGGTTTGTAGTATGTCCTACTTTGAGTCGTTTTTTACAAATGTTACGGTTTGAGCACTATTTTGGTATGTGCTTTGTACTCTCTTTCTCTTGGCTACCTCCACGTTCGTAAGGCTGGAATGTCGGAACGGGGAGATATCCTACTGCTTAAATGCATGTGTTAGTGGGCATACGACAACGTTGTTGGGAGGCGAACGCTATGCGTTGATCGACCCGGCCGTCAAATGTTGTGTACTTGCGAGGTGGTGTTATTTGCATGTAGCGTACTGCTTGTTATGAGGCTTGTGCTCTTTTCCGCCTCTTTCGTGAATTGATCTACCGAATTTGGGGTACTCGGCGTCATGAGATTGACCGAGTCTTGGATGCGAAACGTCATCGCATGTCGAATCGGAAAACGTGTATTCCGGGAATCTGGCCAGGTTTAGATTAGGAACCGTATTATTATCGTCGTCCTACCAGGAGGAAATTAGTCTACATATACGAAATGGATTGAATCGTGTATGCGTTCAGGGAAGGTTTTACTCCCGTGGATGCCCATAATCATACTTGCCATGTACACGATGCTAGTGCGTTTCATTTACCGTGAGAGATGTCGTCGTGTCGTCGTCTTTGAATGCGTGATTTCATGATATTATTCATGGTCATTGCATGATTGGGCACCGTCGTCTTTGAATGCGTGATTTCATGATATTATTCATGGTCATTGCATGATTGGGCACCGTCAATGTCTTGGTTCGTGAATGGATGATAATATGTTGGATTTATTGTGATCATCGCATGACTTGACTTGGTTTGTCTGTCGAGTCTCAATCTTATCAAACTTATACCGCTAACGGTGAGATGCAAGCCCTAGTGAGCGTATTCGGTTGCCTAAGAGTGTCTTCCCCGAGTCTTTGAATAACATGATGGATTTCGGATTTGTATTCCATATGCTCTTATCATTATATATTGAATTGCCTATCTATCCTTATCGTATCTCACATGTATATCTATATATGCATGATTTTACTTTTGTATTTCCTTCTATGTACGTTTAATGTGATATGGCTGGGAGAACCCGGAGTTACTCCCCACTGATTGTGGCGTTCATGTTTTTCATGAATGAACAGGTTGCTTGCATGGATGGCTTTTTGCTTATGCTATTTTGGGTTCGGGTGTGAGCTAGCGGGCGTTGTCCCTGGATGAAACACCTCTAGACGTTGTTTAGCTAGTTGCTAATTACTTTGTCTTTTGTTAACACTTTGAGAGACTACGTCTCTTGTGGTATTTTTATTTAGTTTGTAATATTTTGACACTCCTCGTATTTTTCTATCTTGCATGTATAAAGGTTTTTAAAATACCGTATTTTCCGCTATATAATTCACATGCTTGTATGTTTTATATCTCCGCATTCGCGAGGGTTGTCACACCCTTAGTCTAAACTCCTTCAAAATCTAACTCTGAAAAAATAAAGTAGAATCACATCCAGCTCAACAAGTAGTAAAATATTTAGTAACATATTGTTTCCACTGTAAAAGACAAAAGAAAACACATAATGCGGTAAAATTGACACACAAGTAACTTAATAAGATACTTTTAGTATTCAATAATGATGAACTACAATTGTTTTTCCCGCCATCCTATGACAATCGTCAATCCCTCCGCATATTCCTGAACATGTCGACTGCCCTAGAATTCGGCTCAGGGTTCAACCCAAGTAAAGCTGAACTATCAACCACAGTCGAACCCATATGTCCGAACCCGCCACTACAAGGACTTAAAGCCGGTCCAGGCATCGACATGAGGACTGAACCTGAACCAAGCATGCCACACTCAGATAAAGTAGGTGGCCTTCTAAGAGCGGAATAACCAATGTGACGGCCAATCTCTCTTTGATAAAGCCTATACTTTTGCAAGTAGCTAGCCACATTTTCCCTAGTTAAACCCTCCACATTCATCATCGCCAATATATTTTTTGGAATTGCCTTATGCATCCCTAAATGCTCAATTACCTCCACAAACCTTTGGCGAAGCTAAGGAGTCCAAATCAACCTAGGCCATTTCGTGATCCGGTTTGAGCCATCTTCATCCCCAAAGCCATCTATTGTCTCAGAACTTGACTCAACCGGTACAAGTGAATCACCCATTTTCAGTTTTTCACCACTCATATTAGTCCTACCCAAAACCAAACTTACATTCGTTGCATCAGGGTTATGTTCCTTTAGCTGTAACGAAAAACCTATTTTAGGCGTTGTCCCGTATTGATCATTGGAAGTCCTACAAATTTCTAGGCTTATTTCAAACGCCAAAGCTAACTCTGGGGAAATCAACAATTGTGTCAATGGGGTTAACTCATCAATTGATGGTAAACTCTTTTTCAATAAAGTTTCCATTTTTCTTTAATCTTTTTTACAATAAGATGTGAGGAAAAGAAAACCTTAGAGTTTGTAGTTTTAAGAAATGAGATCCTACACTACAAAAACCTCAAACGTTTGGTAAAAATTAGAGGATTTTCTTTGAGAATTATAAAAAAATTATACGTTCAATCTTAAGGACAAGACACCAAAATGGTTATTTGTCATCTTAAATTGTGGCAATTTCTCTTTCTAGATTCTGAAATTACTACTGTTATTTCTGCAGATCCTTGTGGTTTGTTAGGTTATATATACACGTTGTAGAATCATCTTCTTTTTAGGAGATTATGACACATGTAAACCTAGTACTTTAAATAATTAGTGAACCTGCCTATATATGAGTGCTAGTGGAAAAATATTAGGGATTTTTGAGTCTGAACTCCAATTAGATCGCGAAATCTTAGAGGCAAGTTAGTAATAGTGTGGATCTTCTACTATTGTAGTATATTAATAGTATTAGTGACTATAAAATACGGCCTCCTATTATATTTTGATAGTTTTGATATTAAACTTGTTTAAATTACGCTCTTATTTTGGATTTTAGAACATTGAGGATGTTGGTTTGTATTCATCACTAAACTATGGACTTTATGATCATTGTTTCTTAATTGAAGTTTGTATGCACTATTTCGTGAAACCGAGTGCGTAGCATCTCTATTTAATTACCTAGGCCACGTAAATGGGTGTTTTACAGTAGGGGAATGTTGGAGTGAGTGTCGTCAACAATAGTGCGATCACATAACTAAATCTCAATAATAAGAATACAAAGGGATGCTGAATATTATAATCAATTGATCAACATAAATCGATAACGATTGGCTCACTGAAGTTTGACGTTACTGTCGTATGACAGTGGTGATCAGTTGATCCCTTGAGGTAGGTCACACCTAAAGGACATTCCTCTAATCATGTACATTAATTAATTGTATAGCGATACAGATTAATTAATCCCTTAAATTGAACTAAGTTTATATTAGTGAGAATAATATCTTATTGTAATATGATTAAACAAGATTCGTTTTAGTAATTTAATTGTTATATTACTAAGAATGCATTATGTTTATGAAACATTTGAGACAAGCAAAATTGGTTGATTATAATTACAATTAGTTGTAGATTTTTTTTTTTTTTTTGGTATCAATGTAATTAATATTAATCAAATTGCCTTAGGCACACATTGCAAAAAACCATTGTTAAGATAGCCTCATACCAACTAACATCTCAACTAATACAAACATCATTACATTAGACCCTTCTCAATACACCACCTTTTATCACTTAGCCTAATTTGCCCTACATTAACATTCATCATCCTTAATCTTATATCCATTCTAACTTGCTCAACAATTATACTTGGTAACATACAATATTTATCAATCCTACAAGTATTCCTAACTCGCCATATTCCATAATGAACTGCACTGACTACAGCCCACATAACTTTCCTCTGAAAACTAGAGTCAGCTTTAATCTTCAGCATTCTGTTAGCATTGTAACAACAACTTGCATCAAACTGCAACCAGTCCTGAATCAAGCCAAAGCAAATCTTTGTAAAGCAGCACTCCTGAAACAGATGAGAGTGAGTCTCTATAGCAGCCCCACAAAGAAAACAATCAACATGCTCAGCAATGCTCATTCCTGCCAATCTGTCCTTTGTCAATAACCTACCCTGCCAAATCAACTAGTTAATGAAACAGTGTCTTGGAACATTAAGCCTATTCCATACCACCCTGCACCATCCCATCTTAATTCCTGCTTCACCAGATAACCAAGAGTATCCCTTTGAAATGGTATACTGATCATCAGAAGTCATCCATTTCCCATTAACCAAAGCATCATGAAACATTGTTTTAACTGAACAGATCTTCCTCCAAGACCAAGAACTATAAGTACTAGGGGAATAACTCTGCCAGTCCCTTCTTTTAAGATAAATTTTATCAATCCACTTGATCCATAGCAAATCCTTCTTAATGACAATCCACCACACAAGCTTTCCTACTGCAGCACAGTTCCACACCTTGCTATCAACCAGTCCCAACCCACCAGTATTCTTACCTTTGCACAAAACTGACCAAGCTACCAAAGGAGCTTTAGAATACACCTCATCACCCTCCCATAAGAAGTTCCTACAAAGGGGCTTGAGTTTATCCATAACTCCACAAGGAAGAATAAACATTTGAGCCCAGTAATTCTGTATAGTACTAAGAACAGCTTTAACCAATATCAACCTACCAGTATAAGAAATTTTCCTCTTATTCCAACCTCTTATCCTTGTAACCATCTTCTCAACTAAGATATTGCAATCAACTTTTGTCAATCTTTTGTGAGAAATGGTGACACCAAGATACTTGAAAGGAAGTGTACCTTTTTTGAAACCAGTATGAGCATAAATAGCAGCCTCAGCTTCAGCACTAATGCCATTCACAATCAAATCAGACTTGTCACTATTAATGTGCAAACCAGAAGCTCTAGAGAAAAAATTAAATCCCTCCACAATAAGAAAAATGGATCTCAAATCATCCTTACAAAAGATGAGAAGATCATCAGCAAACAACAAATGATTAAGCCTCAAACCTTTGCATAGGTGATGAAATTTGAATCCCTTAATGTCACTTACCACCTTCATAATCCTACTCAAATATTCCATACATAATGTGAACAGAAGAGGAGACAAAGGATCTCCCTGTCTAAGACCTCTTTGACCTTTGAAAAACCAATGAGGAGTGCCATTGATAACCAAATAATAAGCAGTAGTGGTAATGCACTCCATAACCAGCTTAATTAAATGATCAGGAAAATTAAGACAACATAATACCTGATAAACAAGCTTCCACTCAATAGAGTCATATGCTTTCCTCAAATCAACCTTGATCATACATCTAGGAGAAACAGACTTGTTAGAATATAGTCTAACCAAATCCTGACTGATTAGGATATTCCCCATTATACATCTTCCTTTTACAAATGCAGCTTGTGCAGGATTAACCACATCAGGTAAAACTCGAGCTACTCTATTACAAATCAATTTTGAGATGACTTTATAAAGAGTATTGCAACAAGCAATTGGTCTAAAATCCTTAACAGAAATAGGGTTCTCAGACTTGGGAATCAGCACAATATTAGTACAATTCAACTGTTTAAGCAATCTTCCAGATAAGAAAAAGTCCTTTATAGCAACACAAACCTCCTGCTTAATGATATCCCAAGTAGTTCGACAGAAACAACTACTATACCCATCAGGACCAGGGCTTTTATCCCAAGGAATAGAAAAAATTGTGTCTTTAATTTCTTCATCAGAAGGAACCTGACATAACATAGACCAGTCCTCTATCTTAATTTTAGGGCCATTCCCCATAATCTGAGGATTAAAGTCAGCACAATAACCAGCAGAACCCAACAGATCCTTATAATAAACTTCAAAAGCCTGAATAATTTCCTCAGGTTTCTTATAAGTGACACCATCCAGGCCTACAACTCTAAACACTTTATTCTGAATTTGTCTCTTCTGAATAGCTTTGTGAAAGATAGCAGTATTAGTATCCCCCTCCTTAGCCCATACACATTTGGATTTTTGTCTCAGGAACTCCTCCTTAGATTGCTTTAACAACAAATAACTAGAAAGTGCCTGGTACTCCATGTCCATCAACTCAACATTAGTAGGATCAGCTTGAAGATTCTTCTGGCAATTCAAAAGGAACTCAAAAGCCACATCAGTATTCCTCTCAATATCAGAAAATAAATCTCTATTCAGACTCCTCAACATAGGTTTTAGTTTCTTAAGTCTAGCTACCACTCTAAACATAGGATGACCACCAACAACCTGACTCCAACCTGCTTGCACAATCTCCTTAAATTCAGAGGCTTTACACCACATGTTAAAGAACTTGAAAGGCTTCTTTCCTTGGAGAACTCCACCACCATCCTCAATGATACAAGGAAAGTGATCAAAGTCACCCTCAGGACCATAAAAGGCATAAAAATCAGACTTATCTCTCAACCACCCATCATTCACCAGAACCCTGTCAATTCTACTAAATACCCTAGTTCCACTAGGTTATTTGTTATTCCAAGTATAAAAAGCTCCAAGAGTTTTCATGTCCTGCAGCTCACAGCCATTAACAACTCTCTGAAAAGGTAAAGTCTCTGAATCCCTCACAGGAAGACCAATCTTCTCATTAGGAAATAAAACATTATTAAAATCTCCCAAAATCACCCACGGCTCAGCAGTGTTCAATCTAATTAAGGCTTCCCAAAGAGGTGTCCTCTCCTCAGGTTTATTAAAACCATAAACAAAGGTAATAAAAAACCTACAATTATCAGCATTATTCCTCACATCCAAATGAATAAATTGATCAGACATCTCCACAATATCAACCTGCAATCTCTGTTGTTTCCGTAACACCCAAATCCTACCTCCATGATGATGTAAATGATTTGTAATATAGGACCAACCATGACACACATTCCCAGCAACAAGATTTAGAGAACCAGGTTTAACCCTAGTCTCAAGGAGCCCAAAAATCTCTACATCAATTTGATGCAAATACCATTTAATATACCTCTGTTTTATTTCATTATTTAGGCCCCTAATGTTCCAAACTCCAAGCTTAGTCATAGGAAGAGGTCTGACCCTCTCCCCCCCCCCCCTCCTTCATCAACCATTCCATCATTGTTACCAATTGCACTATTAAATTTTACCACAAACTCATTCTCCCTACCCCCAGGAATTCTAGTCTCATGCCTTGTCATCCTAGTGATAATCCGGGCAGGAGTAAATAAGGCACTATAATTCATACTGAGAGGAGTACCAGCTAGAGTAATTACTTCATTCTCCTTCACTTAACTACCAGAACCTCCACTACTTCCAACTACACCCACAACATCAACTTTAGATAGAGCAGGAAAATCATCATTGTCAAGTACCACAACCTGAGGCTCCTTCTTCTTCCATATCTGCTTTTGAGTCACTACAGGTACTACTTTAGAACGACCCTGACTAACACCCCTTCTACAAACATTATCAGAATGACCCATCCCATTACAGTTCTTACACGAGATAGGTATCCAATCATATTCCACTGCAACTGTAACTTCCTGCCCTTGTTCATCTAAAAAATAAATCTTATCAGGAAATTGCTGATCAACCTCTACTTCAACCAAGACCTTAGCAAAACCTAATAAAGTCTTACTCAAAGTTAACTCATCAATCCTAATAAACTTCCCTAACAAAGAAGCCAATTTCCCAAAGCAAGAATTGCCCCAAAATTTCAAGTCAAGCCCCACCAATTTGACCCAAATTGGCACAGCTTTAACTGAGACCTTAGACATCTTAATATTTGATTCTCATGGCCTCAAAATTACAGGTTTCCCATCAAACATCAAAACCCCCTTCCCTAGCACTAACTTCTGATGCTCAGTCTCTGCAAATCTAACAACAAACAAACCATTTGGAAGGAAACCAATCTTAGTTATTGCATAATCCTTCAATTCCCTCCTTAGAAAACCTTCCATCACCATTCTAGGAGGATTTGCTCCCATAACATGTCCAAATATAGCAGAATTCCAATAATTAATCTCCTCCACAACATTATCCATTGTAAGTTTAAGAATATTACCTTTCTGATTCATTTCCCCACTGGTATGTTCTTCAATGGTAGCTAGCTTCCCATACTGTTGTGAAGAGGCCACACTCTTCTTCTTCCCCGAACCAACAACCTGCCATGGCCTCTCCTGATCATTCATATCATCGTGCAAACCTTCAATATTGACAACACCATCCCTTAATTTTTCATCAGCTTCCCTTCTCGCAGCCTCTATTATTTGTATTTTCGACATTGTAAATCAAAAAGCCAACCGTTAATACTACGTGAATAATAATACTAATATGTTTTATGAATATTAATGAGATCTATTATTATTACTACTGAATTAATTATGTGAAAAGATTGAGAGTTAAAATTGATTTTGGCCTTTGCACAAAACCCTAGAAACCAAAAGAAGGAGCTTTCTCTCTCCAGCTTTCTCTCTCATCTTTCTTCTCCTTAATTAGTTGTAGATTATATTAACCAGATATGAGATTATCCATTTTATTTACATGTTATTATAAAATATGACTTAAAATGTTAAGTCTAATTTATTTGTTATGAAATTGCATTTAAATTAGTTAAATGCACATTTATAAGCAATATTACATGTCACATGTCACATATCACATATGTGACAAATGACAAAATCACAAAAATAAAGTGGACTCCATAATAAGTGGCAAAACCGGTTTATATGGGTAGTAGGGTACATGTTTAGGCTTTAATAGGTGTTCTAGTTGAGAATTAGATGATATGATTAAATCCTAAGCCTAGATACCTACCTAATTGTAACAACCCGAAAAGTACCCAATTTTTCTAGTAAAAATATTTACTAACACTTTTCAGTAGAACTTAAGTTTTAAAATAGAATTTATTGTTTCGAGTCGTATTTTGAAATTCCGCGTTCGTATTTGGAATTTCTGAGAGATTTCATGAAAATCCCGTTTTTAGTCATCTTTGACTTTTCTTGACTTTTAAGTCGTCTTTGACTTTTCTTGACTTTTTTTAAAGTCGTCATTGACTTTTCTTGACTTTTAAGTCGTCATAAACTTTTCTTGACTTCTAAGTCATTTTTGACTTTTCTCGACTTTTAAGTCGACTTTGACTTTCGTTGACTTTTCCCGACTCGCCTCGTAATTTTAAAGACCGAAATTATATTTGAAAAATAATAAATTTAATTTATTTTTATTTAGATTTATTTGGATTTATCATAATTTAATATAATTATTTTGAATTTATTGGAATTTAAAGAATAACTTTTACGGTTTTTAATCGAACGTTATTTAACTATTCCCGACGCATCGTAATGCGCGCAACAAAATCGAAACTCGACTTTGGCATGAGTCGCACGCGCGTGTCATCGTTTTCCACTCACCATAAGATATTTTAATTGTTTTGAATAAACTAATACAAATATCTTAGATATTTGTTACTTTATCGATCAGTTAACGAAAATTACGCAAATCGAGCAAAAACAGACCCGATATCACCCAACATCACACGGCACTCTTGTCCTCTGATAGCCCTTGATATTTTCATTTCTTTTGAATACAATATCATAATATCTAGATATTTGGTGTAATTAACTTTATCGTTAATTATATTTAATCGTTTACCGTAAAATAATTATTAAACGCGAGTCAATTACGTAACAACAATTTCAAAACCCGACATCCTTATTTGCCTATATTACACGGCACACACACCCCACATTACTCACAAACAACTTTTCATTTTACAACAAATCAAATAAGATCAAAACATCACTTTCTTTGATCGTTCTTCGTGTTCTTCGTCGTTCATCATTTGTTCTTCATCGTTCTTGAGCAAAACCTTCATAAAATCTTCATTTCTTAATTAAATCCGTCCTAACTTATATTTCTAGATCTCCTCTTCGCTCCTCATCTTCCACGTACGGTTTTATTTCAATTCCGTCAAAATCGTTTTCAAGACTTTAATTATGGAAAATCATATTTTAAGTTCTAATAATGTTTTCTTGTCATTTCTTATAGGGGAAGATTTTGAAGACGAGTTTGGTGACTCGTATATCTTAGGAGAAGACTAGAAGACGGGTTTCTTAGTTCTTAGTTCTTATTATTTTGGTGCTACTTGATTTTAGCTAGCTAAGGTAACGATTCCGAGTTACTCGACGAATAATGTTACATATCTTTAGTTATTGTTTATGATTTACGGTTTTTAATTAGTAACATGATAAGTAATCGTTTTTATCATGTTGTATGAATATATAAACATGTTGTTGTTCTTGGCATATTTTTATGGTTTGTTCATAATCATGAATTTTTGTATGGATGGATGTTAAAATGGTTGTTTAATAATTAAAACATGTTGAAATTAATTTGGTGTTTGATGTTGTTTGAGCCGTGGAAATAGGCTGGAAAAACCAGCCCAAAACCGGACCCAACCAGCCGGTTCAGGCCGGTTCAGGCCCGGTCCAGGCCGGTCTGGGTTGGTCAAGGGTGGGTCCGGGTTTTGGTCTTTGGGTTGTGTCGATGTTTGATTGTTATGTTGTTGTTTTGACGGGTTTTAATTATGATAAGCATGCGGGAAATAATTAGAAACGGTTTTTATTAAAATTTTCAAAACAACCATTTTAGCCCAAAACAGGCCGTGGGCCCAGTTCAGGCCCATGTTGGGTCCGGCCCAACTCAGCCCGTGGGTCCCACTTTGGGACTTGTGACGGTTTTTAAGTTATCGTCATTTTTATCGTGTTTTGTAATATTTAACAAGTGGGAAATTTTTAATAAGTAAATTATTTAATAAAAAGTATTTTTCATAAAATTATTATTTCTCACATGTTAGAAATTATAATACAAGATCGTAGTTTATTTTGATATACTTTAAGTCAAGCGGGGGGTTACGTAAGATTTAATAATTCACATGTTAGAAGTTTTTAATAAAATAACATGTATTGAATATGTTGATTTTATATTCAAGCCTCGAGGGCTAAGACTCTGTTTCTAGCCGGTTTGACCAAACGGGTTTGGTCAAACTAAGATCTAGTCAGCCCCGGTTGACTGATGACCCGTCGCGGGACTCGGGTCGGGGATTTGTCTTCAGGTAAGGTTGTATTTAATAAAGAATAGCCTTAGTAGATATGAGGCGATATGATATTTGATTATATTGATATGCAATTAGTCACATGATAGGATGTTGTTTCCGTGACTGTTTTATTATATGGTTGGTGTCGTGTTGACTAAGTACCCATAGAGAATTATGAGAATATGGCGTCTTGACCATTCTAATTCTAAATGAGTAGCTTGGACCATGACATTGATAGGCCCGTACTATCTTTAACGAGTATATAGTTCATGTTGATAGCTTTTGTGTCTCGGCTTGGTGGGTTTATATCCAAGTCGGGGCATGGCTGCCTGATCCGTTTTGGGACTGGAGCCAGCTTAAGTACTAGCCATCTCTGCTTAGGGGGTCGCCTAGTAGAGTTTCTCATAGACGGTTATGTCATGGGACGGGGAATGGAATAGCTGTTGTCGCTAGGTCTGATCAGTCTAGGACTAGGATGTTTTCCTACCTTGTGGTATAGCCTCGAGTTACAGAAGTCGACTATTGACTGGCCTAAGAACTTATGCCTGTTTGTAGAAGTATTGGTCTTTCATGTTTGTATGATTCTATGAGTTTTAGAAGGTGAGATGCAAGCCGGCTAAGATTGATAGAGTTTGGATTCCCGATTGTTAACTGATTCACATGATTACGTGTTGATTAGGGTTTGAGTGTATCAGGGCCATGTTACATGGTAACCTCTGAGCTAGCATACCAGCTTCCCTACCTCGGTTATATTTTATTATCGGTTTCACATGATAGCTTTCACATGATAGGTTATGTGTTAGTTAATTGTTTCATAACATGAAAAGCATATCATATATGTTAAGGTTTTGTATTTTCCCATATACATTGCTTTTATGTTATTCATGTTTAATTAAAATCGACATTTCGTGGCTGGGAGAACTCGGAGTTACTCCCCACTGACTGTGGCTTCCGTGTTTATATTTAATGCGGTCGAACAGGTGGTGATGCATATTTGGGGTACATGACGAGCTAGCGAGCGAAGTATTTACCTTGGACCTATAGTCGGTTCTTTGTTTGTATATTATTATATACACTTTTATTTCCGTATTTATACGGGAGATATGTCTCCCGTCTTGTATATTTCTTTTGTATAATATTATTTCCTTTTTGTATGAACCTTGTTATTTATGACACCCTTCGTTATGTATTAAATTATTTTTTTTTCTTTCCGCAAATTTGAGGGTGTCACATAATGCTTTGTTAAGACAAAAAGCAATTTCACCCTTACCCATGCCTTAGGGTGGCCGGTACATGTGTGCTAAATAAGGAGATGTTTTCTCCTTATTTAGTTGACACTTGATCTCATTTTGTGTTATGAACACTTATCTCTCTACATCTCACATTCTCACACTAAAAGAAACTTGAAAAGTTCATCTTGTGTTCATAAATTTACTAATAAAATTACATTTTTTTTTTTTTTTTTTTTTTGGCAGCATACTAATAAAATTACTAAGAGTAGTAATAATGTTTATTAATCATATTTTTAAGGGAACTATTATATTATATTAGTTTAATATTTTATATAGTGATTAAAGGGGTAGTCTTGGGTGCTACTAATTGGAGAGTTTCTAATTTGAAACTTGGAAGATCATCCTCATCATATAAGCTCAAGAACTTGAGTAGGAAGGAGTCCTATCTTGTGCCTAAATTCGTCCAAATCAATGTGAGGAAATAGTTTCTTCTTAGTTTTGTATTATTTAGTTATGCATGCATAAGATCAAAATAGTTTAAGAGTAAAGTATTTATTATATGATATTAGATATGTCTAATATTGAGTTTGAGAAACTAACAAGTGGTATCAGAGCTTTGGTTGTTGCATGCATAATCGATTTATAGTTTTTTTGAGTTAATGTAACTTAAAGAAAACTAGAAATTTGTGTTTTATAAGATAAAATCACAAAGTCATTTGTATGTCAATATATTCAGGTCCTAATATGATTTTAGGTCATTTTTATAATTTATGGAAGTTTATATTGCTCAAATATGATTTTTAGTGTTTTAATTACATTTTAATGAGTAAAATGATGTTTAAAATGCTAAAAATAGTTAGACATATTTTATGACCTTGAAATATTTTCACAATATCACACATGCATTATACTTACTGTATATAAAATTTCGTGTGAGGTGGACTTATTTCTCATGATTTATAAATTTTATATGATAAAATGATATAAATGAAGGTCAAATGTTTAAAAACACTTTTACTTTGAATCTGACCATGATATTTTAGTTTGTTGTCACATACATGTTTTCTTGTAAGACTGAAAAAGTTCAGTCTGATGTGATTTGTCTAGCATGATTTATGAATTTTTAATGTAAAAATGGCATAAATAGTGACTTATTTAGCAAATATAGCTCAAATAAATTTTATGTCATGAGAAAATAATTCTTGATTGCATAAATATCCCACATTTAAGATCTAAAGTTGAAAATTTAATTTGATTAATTTTCGCATGCTTTATGTATTTTATTTGATCAAACCGATAGAGCGCAACCGATTTTTCTCAAAATCGATTCGAATTTTTTTAACCTTGTTTTTTGACTTATGCGTGTCATGGAAATGTTCCACAATGTACAAAATTTTAAAATTTGAAATTTGAAATTATTGTAATTAAATTTTGATTTATTTGATAAAAATAAGATTTTAAAGTTTAATTTTGAGCAATTATATAACAACAAGTTGAATTATTGTCAAAAATAGAGTGATCACGTATTTCCGTAAAATCGGGTTATATATGATATAAACCAATAAATAGGGTGATTTGGCATTTAATATGAGCATGTTTATTACATATTATAATGCTGCATTTTTATTTATGAATCTCATATTTACTTTTATGAATGTCATAATTTATTTATGTAATTTTAAATTATGTAATTTTATCTTTGTATGGCCTTAGTTTTAATCGATATTTCCCGAAATGTAAGGGAATATTTATTCGGTTGTAATTTAATGTGATCTCGTATAATTTTTATTGTATTATTTTATTCTACAAATGTATAATTGAAAATTTTGTAATTTTATTATATATTTTGTAATTATTTGTAATACCGGAGTTTCCCAAAGACGGTGCCATTCGAAAAGGCGTTCCGAGAGAGACGGTGACCTTGGGAAGCGTGCTTATGAAGTTCAGGGGACCAAAGGAGTTGGTTTCCGAATTTGTAATAGATTATATGATTTTCAATTCTATGAAAGGCCATACTAAGAATTTTATATTTATGCTTGCATTTTATTTAATATGTTTGCATGCATTGCCAAATCGCCATAACATGACATGCATATTTTAACGAGTATTCGACCGTGTCAATTAAAATTATCGTTAATTTATCGATTTAGTTCACTTAAACGAGATAGATAATAAATTGATATGACCTATCATAATAAATAATTGAGATCAAGCCTTACCAAATAGTAGAACCCATGAATCCCAATTTCGCAAGGAAGTAGGCTCGGCTCACCGGGGTACTAAACTTGTTTCGTTGGGTAAGTGGGGTAATCCCAATTTTGCCGATTGGGATGCGCAACTCCGTTTGGCCGCGGAGGGTGACGAGAACCTTCGTTACCTTACCCGAGGCCTCTCCCACCGCACCTAATGAAAGGTCATCCGCCGGCGCAAGGCGAGCCTATGAGGCTTACCATAAATAATCCGACGCGATCAAAAATGTTATGATCTTTTCGATGGAGGTCGATCTCCAAAGGTGTGCCATAAAGATCAGCACGGCCTATGAGATCTATAAGAAGCTTGTGACCATGTTTTCACAAGCTCCTAGGATCATTCAATATGAGACGGCTTCCACGTTTTTCGACATGAATCTTAAAGAGGGCCAAAAGGTTAGCCCTCATGTACTTAAATTGATTGAGCATGCCGAGACTCTCAAACTGCAAGGGGTTGACATTCCCGAACAACTCGTTATTGATCGAGTACTACATTCCTTGGGGAAAATCAAGGCATATGTGCAGTTTAGGGTAAACTACAATATGCAAAACATGAAAACCTCTCTCCATGTATTGCACAAGATGCTTGTGCAAGCCGAGAGAGATATGGGGCGAAATGTTAGCACCTCCAAGGATGTGCTCCATATGAATAGAAAGAGTAAGGGGAAGTTCAAGAAAAGTGCTAGCAAAAGGAAGAAGCCCTCCACCTACAAAGGCAAGGGAAAAGCTATTCAGAATAGCTCACCCAAGCCCAAGAAGGGTGCCTCCTATGAGGACAAATGCCATTATTGTAATGGAATAGGTCATTGGAAAAGGAATTGCCCTAAATATCTAGGAGATATCAAAGCTGGAAAGATTGTTTAAGTTGGTAATTTTTCATCCCTATTATTTATGTTATGATTTCAACTATGGTATATAGATACGAGTTGTGATTCTTACCCTTTTTAATTGTAATTAGGGCATCCTAGCAAGGATAAGGGCAAGGACAAGCAAGCCTAAGGAGGCTCTTCAAGGGAAGCTAAGGTAGCCACCCATGGTTGAAGACCTAAGGAAGCTTGGCCTCGAGATTGTCTCCCCCCTTTTTTTTTATTGTATTATGGTTGTTAAGAACATTTTCTATTCCCTTGTTGGACATGGAAGCTTTATTTTCAAGAACAATTTGTTGTAATTGAATATTTGGTGACTTGGTTTTCAACCCAAGTCACTCGGTTTATGGAAACTTTTATTGTTCAAATAAATTGTCATAAATAAATTGTCATTATATACCACTTGCACCAATAACATAAATTGTATCGACTCAAATTGATCATATTATTATTAGGATGATTGGATCATTATAATAAGTTCAAAAACTAAGAATTTGATTATACTTTTGAAAGATCAATTGTTAAGTCAAATTGAGTGATTGAACTCAAAGTAGGATATCTAGCAAACCAATTGGCCACACCACTTATAAAGATAGTATTTGACATGAATATGAGTCCACCTCTTTAGCTTATAGAACTAGTCTATCTCGAAGCTAAGATTCAATGTCTTTACAAGAAAGTCTTTAGTAGATCACTTAAGGTCATGTTGTGTTACTTCTACCTCCCTCACGAGTATGAGTACAAAATTTTTTGTGGCTGATAAGGCTATCTTTAAAGAAAATAGTTGTATTTTTCTAAAGATAGAGTGGGAAAAAATATTCCACAACGTAATACTAGTTATGAACTAGTGAGGAAACCAAAAGAAAATGTTCTTAGGTTAGACTCAAGACTAGTGAGGAGACCAAAAGAAAGTGTTCTTAGGTCAATCCTTAGACTAGTGACGAGACCGACAGAAAATGTTCTTGAAATAATAAGATTATGATCTATGAAGTGGAAGTAACTAAAAATTTTAAAATTCGATTTTTTAACATAAGAGACTTATGAAACTAAATGGAATCTAAGCAAATGAATGATATATTTGGAGTTGTCCAATAAATTATTCTATAGAAATGAAGATGTTTTATTTGGAGGTGTCCAATTATAGTTCCATAGATAGACATGAAAATATTTGCAAAAGCTAAGTTAATGCGTAACTATGCTTAAATCCATATCATAAGTAAAATACCTCATAGTAGGTGTGTACAAGATACACATCAAAACCACATGTCCAAATAAGGATTTGGAATGGGATGTGTACATGACACAAGACCTATGGTATCTACAAAGAGGTTATGATGATATTTTCTATTATGAGATATAAGAAGAGTTTCATTCGAATTGTCGAAAAGTCATGTATAGACATGAAATTCAGAGGGAGTTAAAGTTATCATGTAAAGACATGAAGTTCAGTGGGAGAAATTGTTTTCCACATGAATGACATATCATTCATTGAGAGTGACGTATTCATATTACCTTTTGGAAAGGAGTGGTTGGATTTTAATGTTGGATGAAAAAGGGCAACATGTATACTAAAATCAAAATCTATTGTGGAATAGAAGATTTTAGGCTTGACATTTATCGATAAAATCCTTTATCTATTTCAACAAGTTAAATAGGTTATTTATGTTGATGAAAGTGGGATCACTATGAAAGGGTCATAGTCATCCATTGAACCTAAGAGTTGTTGATCACATGAGTACTAATGTTTCCGCCATTAGGCCAATCATGTATGCCGTTACATGCACGTACCTAAATAAATTGTATGCTAGGAGCATGACAAGCCTATAATAAATCAATCCACATCAGTGTCATTGGATAGCCTACAAGAAAATCCATAGGGTTCTCAAGGAGAATTAGGAATTCATTCTTATGTTTGGTAGAGAAAATTTGGATATGTGGTAAAGGTTACAAAAACCCAAATTTTCGAACTTATAAGGTTTCATCGAAATCCTAGGCGTACCTTTGTTATACAAGAAGCGAATAACTAAAAGGATGATTAAAGATTCAATCATTATAAATTCTACAAATAGAGACCTAGTACATTATGATGAGGATAAGGTGGCTTACAAGGAACTAATGGTAGATCCTTTCACCTAAATACCTATCAGTTATCATGATAACGAGTAGGAGCATCTTTTAAGTTAAAGATCCCGACACTAGATAGAGATCTAGACATGTACGTAGATGAATTCATGTTATTAGGAATAACGTTGGATGGAAGGAAAACGCAATTCACAAGGTTGGAATAAATGAATACATGGTATATTCATTACCCAAGCCTTTATTGCATTTAATAAGATCATCATGAATTGTCATGGACGAAATAAACTTAAGATTATATGATATGAAGCAATAACATGTGTTGATTGTTCATATATGATAATCAAATTTGTTGTTTGAGTTTCTAAAACTCATTTTTATGCTTTGTTATATCCAAATGGGTTGTAGAGACAATATTGGACCCCATTAAAGTGGACTGGATTAACATAGCACTGGCTCCTAGTTGCTTATATGAGGTGACGTCTCCGAGTGACTAGAGTGTGATGCGATTGATGGCAAGTTCAAATGCCATAGGGTCATAAGGGATGACCAGTCGATCACATAGACAGACTGTAAGGGACAATCTGTCGGGCAGTGACCGCTTATAGAGTTCTGGCAATTCTTGTAGCTTGGTCGTGGCAAGAGCTACTATAGTATTCTTGTGAGTCAATTCTTTGACTAAAGACTGTTCGCCTAAGGTGGGACTGTTTCAGAGTGACTTTGATTTATGCTATATGGCCTTTGTAACTGGGGTCAAATGGGCATCTTTTGGGTCATGATGAGCTGTGGCTATTCGAAGGGAAATGTGAGATAGGAATTGTCCACCCCTTGTCAGGGTTGTTTTAAAATCTCAAGGCCACTCGAGGAGGAATAAGCTGAAAATTCGTGGCCATGCTCGGAAGGTATCTATGGTAGATAATTTCTGTCAGACAGTTACTCTCCAGATCGAGGAAACCACTCTTGATATGATCAAATGCAAGTACGACCTGCAAGACACCTTGCATTGAGTAGGAGATCATAATAGGACAAGAGAATTGGTGATGCACACTTGTCTCGGACAAGTGGGAGACTGTTTGTGACAACCCTCGCGAATGCGGAAATATAAAACATACAAGCATGTGAATTATATAGCGGAAATATGAAGTTTTTAAAACTTTTATACATGCAAGAAGAAATATACGAGGAGTGTCAAATATTACAAACCAAGGTACGAATTAACTACAACAAGAGACGAAGTCTCTCCAAATGTTAACAAAGTAAAAGTGTTTAGCAAACAAGCTAAAATCGTCTAGAGGTGTTTCATCCAGGGACTACGCCCGCTAGCTCACACCCGAACCCAAAATATCATAGCAAAAAGCCATCCAAATCAAGCAACCTGTTCATCCATGAAAAACATGAACGCCACAGTCAGTGGGGAGTAACTCCGGGTTCTCCCAGCCATATCACATTAAACGTACATAAAAGGAAATACAAAAGTAGAAGCATGCATATATAGATATACATGTGAAATACGATAAGGATAGATAGGCAATTCGATAATTAAAGATAAGAGCATATGGAATACAAATCCGAATCCATCATGTTATACAAAGACTCGGGGAAGACACTCTTAGGCAACCGAATACGCTCACTAGGGCTTGCATCTCACCGTTAGCGGTATAAGTTTGATAAGATTGAGACTCGACAAACAAACCATGCCAAGTCATGGTATGACCATGAATAATCAATCATGTAATCACCCATCCACACATAACAATACAATGACGACCTCTCTCACGGTAAATGAAATGCACTAGCACCGTGTACATGGCAAGTATGATTAAAAGGCATCCACGAGATAAGACATATACCCTGAACGCATACACGATTCAATTCATTTCGTATATGTAGACTAATTTCCTCCTCGTAGGACAACGATAATAATACGACCCTAGTCTAAACCTGGCCAGACTCTCGGGATAAGACATATACCCGATTCGACATGTGGTAAGACGTTCCACATCCAAGACTTGATCATACAAAGACGTCGAGTACCCCAAATTCGGTAGAACAATTCACGAAAGAGGCGGAAAAGAGCACAAGCCTCATAACAAGCGGTACGCTACATGCAAATAACACCACCTCGCAAGTAAACAACATTTGACGGCCGGGTCGATCAACGCATAGCGTTCGCCTCCCAACAACGTCGTCGTATGCCCACTAACACATGCAATTAAGCAGTAGGATACATCCCCGTTCCGACATTCCAGCCTTATGAACGTGGAGGTAGCCAAGGGAATGAGAGTACAAAGCACATAACAAAAAAGTGCTCAAACCGTAACCTTTTGTAAAAACCGACTCAAAGTGGGACATACCAAAACCCATCACAAAACATGTGATACAAGCGAATGAAATATCATATTTTCAAAACATTAATATTATAAGTCACTACGTAAAATTATACGATAAACGAATCATGCGAACTATTATAAATTACGAGTTTTAGAAATTGTAAGAAATAAAACACAGCCGTGTTGCCGGCCGGTCAGTGGACCGGCGGCCGGTACCCCGGCTCGCGCTACAAGCATAACACAAAAACTCATAGAAAATGCAGCGTGTTCCAGGCCGGTCTGGGGGCCGGCGGCCGGGCACCCGGCCAGGAGCACCTCTACACACAAAAAACAAGTTTGGAAACTAACTAAAACAAGGGTCCACTTCAAACGGTCATAACTAGAGTTCTAGATATGCAAATGCAGAAATTCAAAGTTGAGGTGATATCTTATCCTCTTACGGTTCCAACGATAGGTCACAAGCCCAAAACAAAAAAGTAACGAAGGAGATATGATTATTTTACGAAAAAGGGTCGCTGCAGTGAGTTCCCAGCCGGCCAATGGGGCCGGCGGCCGGGCACCCGGCTGGGACAACATCAACCCGAGAACAACCTTTCAATGTTCAATCAATTTCAATTCTCACAATCTACTTCTATTAACTATCAACAATTAATATTCATCATCAACAATCATCAACTAACAACAATCATCATCAATAACATGAATCCTAAGCTTACTAATCGTATTCTAAATACGAATTCTAACATATAAAGCATGTAAAACACGTAAATGATATCGAGTAACCCTTCACCGTTACCTTTTCGCGTCTTTAATCGATTTCTAGAAAGTCTCCACCTACCATTAGATAACAAAAGATGAATATCATTCACCTTGAGAAAGACGGATAATTTAAAAAGCGAGAAAGACGGTAATTTTATTACCAATACGGATAGAGGAAGATGAGAGGGGAAGAATAAGACGAACTTACGTGAATTTGAGCGAGAAACGAATGAGTTATGACGAATCTAAGCTTGGAAAGATTATGGAAGATTGGGTTTTGGGTTTCTTAGAGAAGAAGGAAGTTTTGTGTTTGTGTGAATGAATTAGGTTAGGAGGTAGTATGAGGGAGTATAAGTGGAAAAGTCAAGAAAAAGTCAAAGACGACTTAAGACGGGTTTTACTTGAAATCTCGCGAAAAACCCAAATACGAACTCGGAAATTCTAAATTCGACTCGAAAAAATTTAATCCTAAACTAAAACTAAATTTCGCTGAAAAGTATCCGTAAAATATTTTTACAATAAAAATAGGGTACATTTGCGGGTGTTACACTGTTGGAGTGAGTGTCCTCAACAACAGTGCGATCACATAAGTAAATCTCAATAATAAGAATTCAAATGTATGATGAATATTATAGTCAACTGGTCAATATAAATCCGTAACGATTGGCTCACTGGAGTTGACGTTACTGTCGTATGACGGTGGTGATCAGTTGATCCCTTGAGGTCACACCTAAAGGACAATCCTCTAATCATGTACATTAATTAATTGTATAGCGATACAGATTAATTAATCCTTTAAATTGAACGAAGTTTATATAAGTGAGAATAATATCTTATTGTAATATGATTAAATAAGATTCATTTTAGTAATTTAATTGTTATATTACTAAGAATGCATTATGTTTATGAAACATTTGAGATAAGCAAAATTGGTTGATTATAATAACAATTAGATGTAGATTATATTAAGCAAATATGAGATGACCCATTTTATTTACATGTAATTATAAAATATGACTTAAAATGTTAAGTCTAATTTATTTGTTATGAAATTGCATTTAAATTAGTTAAATGCACATTTATGAGCAAGATTACATGTCACATGTCACATATCACATATCACATATGTGACAAATGACAAAATCACAAAAATAAAATGGACTCCATATTAAGTGGCAAAACCGGTTTATATGGGTAGTAGGGTACATGTTTAGGCTTTAATAGGTGTTCTAATTAAGAATTAGATAATATGATTAAATCCTAAGCCTAGATACCTACCTAATGCTTTGTTAAGACAAAAAGCAATTTCACCCTTACCCATGCCTTAGGGTGGCCGGTACATGTGTGCTAAATAAGGAGATGTTTTCTCCTTATTTAGTTGACACTTGATCTCATTTTGTGTTATGGACACTTATCTCTCTACATCTCACATTCTCACACTAAAAGAAACTTGAGAATGAAGTTCATCTTGTGTTCATAAATTTACTAATAAAATTACTAAGAGTAGTAATAGTGTTTATTAGTCATATTTTTAAGGGAACTATTACATTATATTAGTGTAGTATTTTATATAGTGATTAAATCAATGTGAGGAAATAGTCTCTTCTTATTTTTGTATACTAGTCATTAAAGGAGTCCTATCTTTTGCCCAAATTCGTCCAAATCAATGTGAGGAAATAATCTCTTCTTATTTTTGTATTATTTAGTTATGCATCCATAAGATCAAAATAGTTTAAGAGTAAACTATTTATTATATGATATTAGAAATGTCTAATAATGAGTTTGAGAAACTAACAGGGAATACGTCTTATCAGTGAATTAATCGCAGAATTGCCAATACATTGTGATACCGGGGGTGTGCTGGGAAATATCTAAACCTACTGTGAATGGAAATTTGTCTTTAGAGTTTCGTCGCAGGGCTTATATAATCAATCCATTGATGATGTTGTATTTGAATGCTTCTAGATATCTATTACTATCTTGCCTCACTTCTTGATTTATATCTGATTATTAAGTTAGATTCTTGACAACGTCAAATATTGTCGTGTCTAGTAGCAATTTTTAGAGTCTTTCGTTTTACTTTTTACGGGTCATTAGCTATGTTTTGTGTTAATTTTAGTTTTTGTAATAATGTTAATATTTAGTATTTTAAGTCAATTTTGAGAGTCAAATCCCGAAAGTCAATGAAAGTCAAACCCGAAAACCCGAGACCCATAAAACCCGGAAATTGGAGTGGGCTAGCAATGAATCATCAAGGTATGAAGACCAAGCCCAATGGGTCAATAGAAGTCAAGGCGGGGTCAAATATACTTGGGTCAACGAAAGTCAAGAAGGAAAACAAGGCAAAAATTGGGCAGTGCTCGACGCAGCCTGCGTCACACGACGCAGCCTGCGTCAGCACGACGCAGCCTGCGTCAGCACGACGCAGCCTGCGTCAGCACGACGCAGCCTGCGTCATCTCTCAGCACGGGTTTTCTTCCTTTTCTCGTCTTGTCTTTTGGAAGCCCACCTTTCAAGGCCCCTAGGTTTGCGGACCAAGGGTATAAAAGAAGAATTCTGAAGAGAGAGGAGGGCATCAAGCATTCAACATACAACATCATATTTTCCTTAGCATTCTCTCTACTTTGTTCTTCAAGTTTGGCTCTTGTAATGGGTTTTTACTTAGAAATTGGTTGTATTATGAAGACTATGGGTAGCTAATCTTCTTTTGCTTAGTGTAATTTGAACAAGTTCTTCCCTTTTAGCATTGTAAGACCTTTTAATCCTTCCTTCTCTATTTAATTCCATTTTCCTATGTTTGAATTTCATTGTTGAATGAATTGTTGTTAAGACTAACCATCTTAGTAATTGTTTGTTTGATTAAATTGCTTTGTCTTGATGAATTTGGTTGATTTGTCTTGATATTTGTTGAAGCAACTTGAAAGATTGTAACTTTGGTTTAAAAGTTGGAATCTTTTGAGTGGAATTTGGATTATTGTGTATTTAGGACATGGTTTAATGTTTTATTACATGATTCTAGCATGCTTCTTTGGTTTTGTGCTTAAAGCTTGCATCTTTATTTATGCTTATGTTTTAATAAGTATGGGTTTAGTTGTATTGAGTCATTTATGGATGGTTTAATTCATGGTGGCTAATTCTTAGAAGTTTGCAATAGATAATTAGAGAAGGGAGGAAAGGAGGCGTCTTTACTTTGTTAATTGTGGGGGAACTTGGGATAATTGCACTAAGTTGTTTCTCATTATTTGAATCTTTGAGTTTTTAGTTAGTGTTGGTGATTTTTAAGCTTGATAATCTTTTCTCATGAAAAACTCTCTTCCTATTTGTTATCTACATGTTTACCATTGTGAATATCATAGTTTGTAAGTAATTCAAGTCTTTGTTTCAATTAGTGTTTTAATTTGTGGTTAGATTAATTAATTTGTTTAATCGGTTTTTAGCAAGAGTCTAGATTAGATTTTTAGCATTCATCGCCTTCCCTTGGGTTCGATCCTTTTCTTACCCTTACTACCCTTTACTTAGGTTGGTTTGAGTCTAGATTTGGTTTTATAAATTGTTATTTGGCATAGCTAATTTGTGGAATTAACGACACCGGAAAATAAGCTCGTCAAATTTGGCGCCGTTGCCGGGGAAGGCAATATAGCTAAATATCAAATTGAACTCTTGTTAGTGTCATATTTTGTTTAGATTGTTTTTCAAATATTTCTTTTTGTATTGTTTGTAGGTTACTTGGGTTTGAAGTTACTAATTGTGTTGTGGAGTTGTTTTTAAAAGTTTATGCCTAGGTCACAAGAAGGATTTGGTGACCAAGACATTGACCCGTCCTCAAGTAGCATTTCCAATTGGTTGTTTTCGAACCCCCTCTATAGGAGACCCTTTGGGAGGGAGCCTAGTGAAGAAGAGTTTGGGAACAATATTTTTCAAGAACCACAAGAACAAGTGTTTGAGTCACCTCCTAGGAGACCACCACCTTTGAACATCATCTACCCACCCGAAATGGAAGATAATAGAACTATTGGTGAAATCCGGGCAAGAAACTATGAAGAGCAACCGTTGTGTATCGCATACCCTCCCATGGGGGATGTAAATTTCGAGCTAAAGGGGTTCTTTGTTCATAATTTGCCAAGATTTCATGGAATGGTGGGGAATGATCCCAATAGGCACTTGGCCGAATTCACATGATATGCCAAGGGGCCATCCCTCAAGGAGTGACCGAAGACCAATTTAAACTTAGGGCATTTCCATTCTCTCTACAAGATGCCGCTAAGGAATGGTTATTTTGTCTTCCGGCCCATTCCGTCAATACTTGGGTGGGTTTGAAGAAGAAATTTCTTGAGAAATACTACCCGGATTCAAGGCATAACCACTCAAAGAAGCTCATCACTACCATTGAGCAAGACATGGGGGAAACTCTCTATGACTATTGGGAGCGTTTCAAAAGCCTCGTGGCAAGGTGCCCTTATCATGGGATGTCGGGGGATGATCTATTGACGGCCTTCAATGAAGGATTATGCCAAAACGACCAACGGATGATTATAGCCGCCACCGGAGGTGGTATTGATACACTTAATGTGGCCGAGGCCAACAACATTATTGAGAAGTTGGCTATGAACACAAGAAGCTACGGGAGGAAGAATGAAAGGGGAGGAAGCTCTAGAAATGTTTCTTCCATGGAAGATTCTCATGCCTCTCAAAATCACAAACTCATGCAAGAGATGGGTGAACTTAAAAGCTTGGTATCCAACTTGGTTGTTAACAAAGGTAATTCATTTTCTCAACACCCCGAATCACTTGAATGTTCTTATTGTGGAGGTGAACATGCTACAAATACATGTTACATCATGATTGAGCAAGGAGCCACTATGGAGAGTGTCAATGCCATGGGGTATGGAAATTACAATGCTAGAAACCCAAGTGGTGGAGGAATGTATAACCAAGTGGGAAATCGTGATCTTTTGGGGTGGGGAGGAGACAAGTCAAAGAGTTTTGAAAATGGTCAATTCAATCACTTGAGAGCCCAAAATCCAACCCAAAACCGAAACACAAATTTCAACCAAAATCCCCAAAGAAATTTCAACAACAACAACCCAAGACCCAACAACTCAAATTTTCCAAGTAATTCTCAATCCCAAAGACAACCAAACCAAAATCCAAATCAAGGGAATTCTTCTTCTCAAGGGAACTTGAGTGACATCTTGCAAACACTTCTTGCCAATCAAGAGAAGGATAGGGAGGAGGCAAGGAGGGATAGAGAGGAAGCAAGGAAGGATAGGGAGGCTAATAACCTTAGGGTGAACAACTTGGAAACCCAACTATCCCAAATGGCCTCAAATTTGTCAAAATCCCAAGCCTCAAGCTCCACAAGATTCCCATCTCAAACCATTCCCCCACCAAGGGAAAATGCTAGTGCCATGACATTGAGGGGAGGCAAAGAGTTGGAAGTAAACCCCCTTGGCAAAGGAAAGGAAAAGATGAAGAATATTGAGATGGAAACCATTGAGATTGAAGACCAAGGAGAATTGGTGGTTGGTCAAGAAGAGATATCAAAGAATGAGAAAGGGGGATCCACAAGCAAGGACCCAAAGGGAGACAATTCAAGGAAGAGCAAGGACACTATTAAAGATGATGAAGTGGAGGAGTACATACCGGAAGTCCCATTCCCTAGTGCTTTGATAAGCACAAGGAAATATGCCAAGGAGAATGACTTATATGAGACTTTCCGGAAATGTGAGGTTAACATTCCTCTCCTTAACTTGTTGAATAGTGTCCCTAGGTATGCAAAGTTTTTGAAAGAACTTTGCACACCTAGGAGAAATCCAAAGAAGGGAACCCATAAGGTTAGGGTGAGTGAACATGTGTCGGCCATTTTCAAACAAAATTTACCAAAGAAATGTGGAGACCCGGGCATGTTCACTATTCCTTGCACTATTGGGGGGAAAAGTTTTAAACGTGCCATGCTAGACCTTGGGGCTTCTATAAATGTCATGCCTCTATCTATTTATGAGACCCTAGGTTTAGGACCTTTGTCTAAGACCGGGGTAGTCATTCAACTTGCCGATAGGTCTAGTGTTTACCCCAAGGGCATGGTAGAGGATGTACTAGTGGAAGTCGATAATCTTGTCTTTCCGGCGGATTTCTACGTCTTAGATATGGAATCTAGCTCTAGTGCCACCCCTCTCCTTCTTGGTAGGCCGTTTATGAAAACTTCAAATACCAAGATCGATGTTTCAAACGGGTGCTTGACTATGGAATTTGAAGGGAAAAGATTAACTTACAATATATATGACTCCATGAGGCACCCGAGTGACCATCAATCTTGTTTCTTCTTGGATATCTTTGAGCCATTAGTGAATCAAATGTATAAACTTTGTGATAGAGACCCACTCGAGGTAGCTTTAACTAACCCCATGGAAGAGGAAGGTTTGCACTTGTTGTTGGCTTTTGATGTGCAGGAATGTCTTGAAGACTTGGAGAGGGAAGAGCCCATAGAAACATATGAGGAGCTCAACGTCATAGAGATGCTGAAAACGGGCAAGGCAGTGCTCGACGCAGCCTGCGTCGTACGACGCAGCCTGCGTCACTGGACGCAGCCTGCGTCCTGCACTGGCTAGGTTGTCCGAGTTATTTGCCTTGAGTATCCCACTCCACAAGCCCCTCCCTTCCATTATCCAACCTCCTAAGGTCGAGTTGAAGACCCTCCCAAGCCATTTAAAGTACATCTTTCTAGGGGACAAGAACACCCTACCACTTATCATTTCAAGCACACTCACCGAGGACCAAGAAGGCAAATTGGTATCACTACTTGAAAAGCATAAGGAAACATTTGGGTGGAGCATAGCGGACCTAAAAGGGATAAGCCCGGTGACTTGCATGCACAAGATACGACTTGAAGTGGATGCCAAACCGGTCCGACAACCCCAAAGGAGGCTCAATCCACCCATGGCGGAGGTAGTGCAAGAAGAGGTAATTAAGCTATTGCAAATGGGTATCATTTTCCCTATTTCCGACTCTCGTTGGGTTAGCCCAACTCAAGTCGTACCCAAAAAGGGAGGAGTGACGGTAGTCAAGAATGCACAAGGAGACTTGGTCTCCACCCGACCACAAACCGGTTGGAGGGTGTGTATTGACTACCGCCGCTTGAATGCGGTTACATTGAAAGACCATTTCCCGCTACCATTTATTGATCAAATGTTAGAAAGACTAGCGGGAAAAGCTTTCTATTGTTTCCTTGACGGGTACTCGGGGTATTTTCAAATCCCAATCGCACCCGAGGACCAAGTCAAGACCACATTCACATGCCCATTTGGTACATTTGCTTATCGTCGTATGCCCTTTGGGTTGTGTAATGCACCGGGAACTTTTCAACGGTGCATGTTGAGTATTTTCTCCGACTATGTAGAATGAATCATAGAAGTATTCATGGACGATTTCACCGTCCATGGGGACTCCTATGATGCATGTCTAAAACACCTTGCTCTTGTCTTAGAGCGATGCCAAGAGTCTCACCTCATTTTAAACTCCGAAAAATGTCATTTCATGGTGACTAGTGGCATCGTTTTGGGACATGTAGTGTCGGAAAGGGGGGTTGAGGTGGATAAGGCTAAGGTTGACATTATCAAAACCTTACCTTATCCCTCTAACACCCGAGACATTAGGTCTTTTCTAGGACATGCCGGTTTCTACCGGAGATTTATTAAGGATTTTTCCAAGATTGCTAACCCTTTATGCAAGCTTTTGCACAAAGAAGCGGAATTTGTTTTTGATGACAAATGTAGGAAAGCATTCAATGACTTGAAGGAGAGATTGGTCACCGCACCAATTATTCAAGCACCACGATGGGATCTTCCATTTGAAATCATGACCGATGCAAGTGACTATGCATTGGGAGTGGTTTTGGGTCAAAAGAGTGACAAGGGACCCCATGTGATCCAATATGCTTCTACCCTCTTGAATGATGCTCAAAAGAACTATTCCACGACGGAGAAGGAATTCCTTGGTGTGATTTATGCTCTAGAAAAATTCCGATCTTATCTCTTGGGCACAAAGGTGATCATCTACACCGATCATGCCGCCATTAGATACCTTGTGGCAAAGAAGGATGCCAAGCCAAGGTTGTTGAGATGGATTCTTCTTCTAAGTGAGTTTGATGTGGAAATAAAAGACAAGAAAGGGGTGAAGAATGTGGTGGCGGATCATTTGAGCCGGCTAAACCATGAAGGAAGACCATCATGCCCTCTTGAGGAGGTTGAAGGAGGTCTCCCTCATGAGTCACTTTATTCTATACAAGTGGAAGAGCCATGGTATGCCACCATGGTCAACTATTTAGTGACAAAGCGGCTTCCAAGCCATTTCTCTTCTCATCAAAAGAGCAAAGTCAAGTCCGATGCCAAGTACTATACTTGGGATGATCCCTACTTATGGAAGTTTTGCCAAGATCAACTTGTGAGAAGATGTGTGCTCGAGAGTGAGATCCCTTCCATCTTACATCATTGTCATGACTATGCTTGTGGAGGACATTTTGGGCCACAAAGAACCGCTAGAAAGGTGCTTGAATGCGGTTTCTTTTGGCCAAGCCTTTTTAAAGATGCCCACAAATTTGTAAAGACTTGTGACCGATGTCAAAGGGTGGGGAATTTGACAAAGAGAAATGAGATGCCCCAACAACCTCTTCTATATTGTGAGATCTTTGATGTGTGGGGAATTGATTTTATGGGCCCTTTTCCAGATTCCGGTGGTTATTTTTACATCCTCTTGGCGGTGGACTATGTATCAAAATGGGTTGAAGCAATTCCTACCCGCACCGATGATGCCAAGGTGGTAGCCATTTTCATTCAAGAGAACATATTCTCTCGGTTTGGCTTTCCAAGGGCTATCATTAGTGATAGGGGGACCCATTTTTGCAACAAGGTGATTGGAGGCCTTCTCAAGAGGTATGGGGTGAATCATAAAATTTCCACGGCCTACCACCCACAAACAAACGGGCAAGCCGAACTCTCAAACCGTGAAATTAAAGGAATACTTGAAAAGACGGTGAATCCGGATAGAAAGGATTGGAGTAAGAGGCTAGTTGATGCATTGTGGGCATATAGGACCGCTTTCAAAACCCCCATTGGCATGTCCCCATTCCGTCTCATCTATGGCAAGGCTTGCCACCTCCCCGTGGAGGTTGAGCACAAAGCCTATTGGGCTATCAAATCTTTCAACCAAAACCAAGATGAGAGCGGTATGCACCAAAAGCTTCAATTACAAGAACTTGAAGAAATTCGCCAAGATGCTTATGAGAACTCTTCCATCTACAAAGAGAAAACAAGAAGATGGCATGATGGGATGATAAACCGTAGAGTTTTCAAGGAAGGTGATAAAGTTCTTGTGTTCCAAAACCGGTTTAAGGTCTTTCCGGGCAAGTTGAGGTCAAGATGGTTTGGACCTTACACCGTCAAGAAAGTGTTTACTCATGGAGCTATTGAAGTAGAGGGGCCCGGGGATGCAAAGCTCCTCAAAGTGAATGGCCACCGTCTCAAGCACTACTTCCAAGGATGTACCCGGGAGGGGGAAGAAGAGGTCTTGCTTGAAGACCCCATTTATCAAAGTTGAAAAGCTTGAAATAGCTAAGTCGAGCCATCGACTCTAAATAAACGGCAAAACATTGTACATACTCTATCCTTGTAAATATTTCTTTGAAGTTTCTTTGTTAAATCTTAGCATTTAAGTTGTTTTAAGTTAGTTAGACATTGCATCAAACAAAATTTTTTGAAGTTACTAACGGTTTTGTGAAGTTTTGCGAGTTTTTGGCCGCCTCGGGATGCGTGCCACGGATAAAAAGTTCGGGAATCGGTGGAATTTGGATATTGGAGGTTATTATGGGCCATTGGAGTGAAATTTCAAGTATGGGGGTGTTTGGAGCACTTAGCAAAAATTTTGCTAAGTGCAAAAGCAAGAACCATCCGGCAGTGAAGGACGCAGCCTGCGTCGTGGACGCAGCCTGCGTCGTAGGACGCAGCCTGCGTCGAGAGCAGATTTCGGTTTATTCTTCAGCCTTTGCCCGTGTTCTTCATAAAACAAAACCCCATCTTCTTCTTTGCTTTTCACGACAAACACACCAAACCCAACCCCCAATCCCTCAAAAATCCATCTTTCTCACTCAAATCTTCCAAAACCTTCATCAAAATCAATCCCAATCTTCTCCCTAATCATTATTCTACACTCAATAACCCCAAAATCAATCTCACTCACCCTAAATCTCAGAAAATCCGTCTTAAGCAACCCTAGATTTTTTCCCTAAAATTCGTTTTTCGGGTCTTTTGCTGGGGTTTTAAGGCTAATTGTCCAATTCCTACCTATTTCTAATCATCAAGGAACTTGAATCTTGTGGAAAAGCAAAGGTATAACTTCATACTCGACTTTTTTTCATCAATCTTCAAGTTTTTGCTCGAATTAGGCTAGCTTTAGTCTTAGGTTGAGTTCCCCTTTCCCCTTGCTTGATTGTGTAGTTAGGATTGGATAAAGTTTTCTGAGTAAGGTAAAGAAATTCAACAAACACTAGCTTTTTGAGGTGTAGAAATTGTTGCACACCAAGTGTTTGTTGAATTGCTTGAGTGAAAAAAAAACCTTTCGAGTGATTGCTTGTTATTGTTGTAGTGTGTTGTTTGTTACATTTTGCAGATATGGCACCAAAGATCTCTAAGTTGTTTGGCAAAGGGAAAAATAAGAGGGCCGCGGTGAGTGAGCCCGACACCGAGGTTGAAGCGGTGTTCATGGGCTATGAGAGGATGCAAGCTCAGTATAAGAAAATTTGGGATCAAATATCCACTCACCCTCTTGTAGCAACCAAATTCTTTTGCCCAACCACCCTCCATGCCTTAGGCATGTTCAACTTGACAAGGGACATGCTAGCTAAAGTAGGGCTAGAGGCTTATCTCGAGCCAAACTCCTGGGATTACACCTATAGGAGTTTTGCATACGAGTTTCTAGCAACCTTGTCGGAGTTGGATGTGCCCGAAGGTGAGGAGAAAGCCTACCGATTCCGATTGAACCAAACTTGGCATGAAGCCCCAACTTCCGAAATCCGTCAAATCCTAAAAATCACCAAGCAACCCGTAGACATTAGATGCCCAAGGGGCAAAATGCACCAGATGTGGGGTAACATTGCCGATGACCATGGCCCGTCTAAGGATGCCAAACTGTCAGCCATCACCCACCCCGTACTCCGCCTAATTACTAGGTTCCTTACCACCATTTTCAACTCCGCGGGAGAACCCACCAAAGTGCCGGAGAAGATCCGGCTATGTTTGTGGACTATGCTTCCGGAGGGGGTAGGGATCCCGGATTGGGCCGATTTGTTTTTGAGAGCTTGCATCAAGCATAGGCAAAAATCGGCAAGGGCAAGCATCCATTGTGGGGGGGTGATTTCTTTCTTGGTAAGGCATTATGAGGGGGGCATCGGTAATGATCAAGCGGTGAACATTTGTAGGGGGTTGACGAGGTACAACCGTCTTGGGCTAGAGGAAGTGCATATGTTTAAGACTAGCAAGGAGCAACCCTTAAAAGGGTTTTGGTTGGGAAGTGACGGGCTAAGCTACATGAAGTTGCCTAGACCTCAAAACAATCCTTTACCTAGAGGACCCGCGGCGTGGGATTTTGTTTGTCCTAGGGAGGAAAGTTTGGGGGTAAGTAGTGCGGAAGAGGAGGAGGTAGAAGAAGTGCCTTTGAGGCAAAGGAGGGTAAGGAGAGAGGGTGGTGAGGGAAGTGAGCATTTGAGAGAGGAGATTAAGATCCTTGCAATTGAGCAAGGACCTTCCCAAACCACCAATTTTGAACAACAACAACAACTACAACCACCACCACCATTTCATTTCCAATCACCATTCCCAAGCCACCATGATACCGACACCCCTATGTTTGATGCGGAGGGTCGTTCTAGCACACCCGTGGAGCCATGGCAACAACAAATGGCTAACTATTTTGCTAGCACCAATGACGTCTTGGCGCACATTAGTGGGAGGGTGGATGCCTCAAACACTTGGCAACAACTTCAAGGAGGTAGGCTTGAGACTTTGGATGATTGGCACAATGTTGTGGAGGAGAGGGAGAGATTGAGAGCGGAGGCTGAGAGGGCTCAAAGTGAGGAATGGAGGAGGATGCTAGACGGGCAAGAGGAAGCCCGCCTATGGAGAGAGCAACAAGATAAAAGATGGCGGGAACAAAATGATATGTGGGCCACCCAAAATGCTTGGAGGGAGCAAGCTACGAGCCACTTTAACTTTCAAAATGAGCGCCACCACACCTATCTTCAAGACTCCTATGAGGATGCGGTGGCACAAGAGGACGTCTATGGTTTAGCTAGCTCTCTCTTTGGGATGTCCATGCAACAAAACCCGGACCACCCAACTCCATACACCCAAGCAACCCTTGATGAAGGCATGGAGCGAAGAAGGCGGATTAGAGAAGCAAGGGAAAGGAGGAGAAACCGAGGAGGTGCCTCGGGTTCTTCTCATTTCGATAATTGATGAGGTAACATTTTTCTTCTCTCCTACAATGAGGACATTGTGTATTCTAAGTGTGGGGGAGAAGATTGTACATAGTTAGTTTGTTTTTGATGCATTGTAAATTTTTTTTTTTATGTCTTTATTTTGAAGAAAAAGAAAAAAAAAAGAGAAAAAGAAAAGAAAAAAATTGAAAATCCCGGCTAGGTGAAAACCCACAAGGGTGGGCACCTAGGCAAGATTGGGAAGGTGGCCGAGGACGGAATGAAAACCCGAAAGGGCATTCCGGGCAAAATGAAGAATCGAGTTGCGAGCCACCAATGAGAGGAAAGGAAAAGCTAAGGTGAAAACCCGAAAGGGCACCTTAGGCAAAATGAGGGATTTTCAAGAAAAAAAAATGAAAAAAATGAAAAAAATGAAAAAAAATTTGAGCATGATTCTTCCTATGATGAGGATTTTGGAGGAATAAGAAGGGAGTGATAAGGAGGAAATTGGAAGGAGGCTAGTTTAGGACCCTTTTATTTTTATTTTTTTGAGTCACAAAACTTTGTTTCAAATTGGTGGATTTATGTTGGTGGTCGCTTGGTTGTGCAAATTGTGAAGTTTGGGGCCAACCAAGTAACCATGATTTGCATTAGTGGAGTAATAAGGGGGTGATATAAGGAGTGGATTTGTGTGAAGGTTGTTGAGAAAGACCATCTCGCTATGCCTTGGGATAAGGCAAAGATGGTCATACTACTTTATTGGGAGCTATAAGTAGGGAGGAGTTGATTTGAGTCGGAGTAGGTGGCATGTCGTGTCTTTAGTCTTGAGGGATGATATAAGGAGGGGGAGTGAGAGAAGAGTGTCACAAGAATTGAGTCTTTTTTTTTGTTTTTGTCATTGGTGGATTGTTTAAGAGGGAGTATAAGAAGGGTGTAGTGAGGGAAGAGAGGTCAATACCTCCACACACACTTTGTTGGGCTCGTGTCATTTGTGCTAATCTCGAGTTTTACTCGGGACGAGTAAAAGTCCAAGTGTGGGGGTGTTTGACAACGTCAAATATTGTCGTGTCTAGTAGCAATTTTTAGAGTCTTTCGTTTTACTTTTTACGGGTCATTAGCTATGTTTTATGTTAATTTTAGTTTTTGTAATAATGTTAATATTTAGTATTTTAAGTCAATTTTGAGAGTCAAATCCCGAAAGTCAATGAAAGTCAAACCCAAAAACCCGAGACCCATAAAACCCGGAAATTGGAGTGGGCTAGCAATGAATCATCAAGGTATGAAGACCAAGCCCAATGGGTCAATAGAAGTCAAGGCGGGGTCAAATATACTTGGGTCAACGAAAGTCAAGAAGGAAAACAAGGCAAAAATTGGGCAGTGCTCGACGCAGCCTGCGTCACACGACGCAGCCTGCGTCGTGCGCCTGCGTCGTAGGACGCAGCCTGCGTCATCTCTCAGCACGGGTTTTCTTCCTTTTCTCGTCTTGTCTTTTGGAAGCCCACCTTTGAAGGCCCCTAGGTTTGCGGACCAAGGGTATAAAAGAAGATTTCTGAAGAGAGAGAAGGGCATCAAGCATTCAACATACAACATCATATTTTCCTTAGCATTTCTCTACTTTGTTCTTCAAGTTTGGCTCTTGTAATTGGTTTTTACTTAGAAATTGGTTGTATTATGAAGACTATGGGTAGCTAATCTTCTTTTGCTTAGTGTAATTTGAACAAGTTCTTCCCTTTTAGCATTGTAAGACCTTTTTAATCCTTCCTTCTCTATTTAATTCCATTTTCCTATGTTTGAATTTCATTGTTGAATGAATTGTTGTTAAGACTAACCATCTTAGTAATTGTTTGTTTGATTAAATTGCTTTGTCTTGATGAATTTGGTTGATTTGTCTTGATATTTGTTGAAGCAACTTGAAAGATTGTAACTTTGGTTTAAAAGTTGGAATCTTTTTAGTGGAATTTGGATTATTGTGTATTTAGGACATGGTTTAATGTTTTATTACATGATTCTAGCATGCTTCTTTGGTTTTGTGCTTAAAGCTTGCATCTTTATTTATGCTTATGTTTTAATAAGTATGGGTTTAGTTGTATTGAGTCATTTATGGATGGTTTAATTCATGGTGGCTAATTCTTAGAAGTTTGCAATAGATAATTAGAGAAGGGAGGAAAGGAGGGGTCTTTACTTTGTTAATTGTGGGGGAACTTGGGATAATTGCACTAAGTTGTTTCTCATTATTTGAATCTTTGAGTTTTTAGTTAGTGTTGGTGATTTTTAAGCTTGATAATCTTTTCTCATGAAAAACTCTCTTCCTATTTGTTATCTACATGTTTACCATTGTGAATATCATAGTTTGTAAGTAATTCAAGTCTTTGTTTCAATTAGTGTTTTAATTTGTGGTTAGATTAATTAATTTGTTTAATCGGTTTTTAGCAAGAGTCTAGATTAGATTTTTAGCATTCATCGCCTTCCCTTGGGTTCGATCCTTTTCTTACCCTTACTACCCTTTACTTAGGTTGGTTTGAGTCCAGATTTGGTTTTATAAATTGTTATTTGGCATAGCTAATTTGTGGAATTAACGACACCGTAAAATAATTTCGTCAATTCTATTTGGTAAAACTTCTTGAAAATGTCCCCTTAACCTAAAAATGCGGGAGAAATCTCCAAAAGTAGCTGAAAAGGTAACGGAAAATTAAGATTTGATAAGTAATTTATTTTTATTAAAACTGTTTAGAAATTTTGTAGCTTGCCAGGTTGTGTACATGGCCCATAGATCAACACGGGTCCTTTCCACGCCCTCTTTTTTCACCATCCTGGGAAGCTTTTCATGAGGTCTTCCATCCTATGACTAATCCTTTCCAAGTACGGTTAACAGTGAAATCCTATATCATTAATTACGAGAAAACAAAGTGCACTTTGTTTATATGAGTAATACTTTCATTCATTTTAAGCACCGGTCATTTAAACCTATCAATAGATTTCTTCAAGGGCACCACACGCATGGAGTATTACACAAACCCAATTAAAGAATGCTATGTCCTCGTTGCGCCTGGCATCATCTTGTGATACACGGATGGGTGATCCTTGCCGAACACTGGTACACGGGGAACCACGGAGGGGCGCACTGGGATGGACAAGCGAAGAAATACGGATTTGTGGAGTCTTCACCGTTCGAATACTTTATGTCATGTCAAGACTGAAAGGAATGACATGAACACTAAGAACTCGTTACCCTTAACATTCTATGTCTAGAATGACTCTTGTGAATGCCAATGAACACGGATGTCCACAGAGATCTGGAGTAAGGGGCGAGGGTACGTATTAGGAAGATCTTTAATGGAACACCTAATCCTGCCCGCCTCGATAGCGGCCTTTATTAATGATTAGGGAAATCGTTCGTACATGATATGTTATCGATTGTATGCGTGCAATACAACATCCAACGTTTTAATCCTAGCATGTGAATTAGACTATGTCGGTGAACATTTAATTAGCACGTAATTATGTCGAATTGGGAGTGAGAATTAATTACACAAAAATAGAGTAAAATCATATAATTACAATGACTAATAAAATTACAACTGATTACATGATCTACGTAAGAAATATACTCAAAACAGAGATTTGAAGAAAAGGAAAAGATTTGAAAACGAAAAAACAGGTTAGGAATGATAATATGACCAATAGTTAATTAATTACGTAATAGAAGCTACCTCAAGGCGAAAACAGAAGTTCAGGAACAGAACTCAATTCAGAACAGGCGCAACAGCAACTACGTCCTTTGGAAGAGGCGCAACACTCTATGCGCCTCTTTTTTAGTTGAATTCTGACTGTGAAGTCAGAATCGTTAGCAGTTAATGTTGTTTTGTATATTTACGATGGATTTATTGACCTATGACTCGAATAGAAGTGATTTAACATATTAATTATACTACAATTTATATCAAAAATGAATCCAGAGATTTGATATGAACGAATCGAACCTCTAAAATCCAAATTTGACTCAAAGGCGAAAACCCGCTAATGTTGAATTATTAGAGATCTAAGTCAAGAACAAAACGATTTACGAAAGATTAAATACGATTTATGTACGAAGAAAAGAAAAAATATGAAAAGGAAAATAAAGACGTAGAAACCAGAGGAAGAAGAAGAAAAGCAGGAGCAGACAGCCTCTGGAAGAGGCGCAGTAGGTGTTGCAACTCTTCGAAGAGGCGTAGATGCTTCTACGTTTCTTCTCGAAGTCGGATCACTACTGAAAAGGTTTTATGAAAAGCGTATTGATTTGAAATCGATTTTTGAATCTATTTCTGACGCGAATCTTAAATTAATAAATAAATAAATAATATAAAATAAAAAGACGTTATTTACACCCTCAGACTTACATGTTGACGAAACAAGATATTAACTAAGTTAACATTTTAGCAATAGCTCGACTCGAATGTATGCAGAAAGTGTCCTCGTTAAAGGACTAAAATTGATTAACTGAATGATTGTGTAGTGGTCATATTGTTCAGTCAATGCAAACGTGACAGGTACCCAGAAGGATCTGAGCTTACGTGGTCGATTGATCAAGCACATAGATTTAGATAGCTTAGAGCAAGGTCTAGAATGCAAAGATAGAAGAGATGGGGCGGAACACTCGCTTACTTTTAAATTGAGAACGAAGCTCTCCTTTTATAACCGAAAATACGAAGAGTTTGGGAACAACACAAACCTATCTCTAAAATATTCTGAAAACAGAGAAAACTGCTGGGGAAGAGGCGCAACAGGTGCTGCTCTTCTTACCAGAGGTTTCCTACCGCGGAAGCAGAATTGGGGTAAATCTATACTTCCCTTTTAAAACATACGAGATATATTTTATAACAAAGATAGATTGAAGATTTAATAAAATATTCAGAATATTCTAGAGCGTTCTGACTCGGAGTTTTAAAACGGTTTCTATAAAATAAAGCGGTTTTCGACCAGGACTCAAAATGAACTGTAATGACTGTCCAAACGACCGTACTGGTGCGTAGATGACGACCAAGGGGTATACACAAGTGTTTGAGCTATCACTTAAGGATAAACTTACGAATTCTCATAAATCGTTTTGTGTATCAAACATGCGGCCCAATCATAACTGGGTGGTTGGCGGAAGGTGTAGAAACGAGATATCTAAAGAGCCCCCACTTTGACTGAGGCTTGAACAAGGCAAAAGTCAAAGTATAGTCACCAGGTCAATCGAAGATTACAATCTGACGACTATGGCGACGTGAGGCGGTTCAAGGGGTCTGAAACAAGGACCTGTCGTCGGGAACATTTTAAAGTCTGTCGACCATCGGGGAGAGTCGTTAAAAGTCCGTTAGACTACGTATAAAAGCACGCCAGCCATAATAAGAAGTCATACATGAGGCATCTTCTTATTTGGACTGAGGTTGCGTTGTGAGACTCGGCAGCCGTTGAATGGGGTTTCGTCGTGAGGCTCGCGAGCCGTCATATGTGAGAATCTGCATGTCTCTGTCCTTAGGCGAACTCTCGTTGGGGAAACATATATTGAAAGGAATTTGCGAAACTTGATGTATGGAAGAATCTGTCAGGATCGAATCAGTCCGGGAAATCTGGTCAGTTGTGGCAAGCGAAATTGTGATAATAAAAAATGGGCCCACGGACTGTATGTCCGAAAGGTGGGTTTCTGCTGAGATGATAGCATGATGTGATGGTTTTTGAAGCCTGTCAACGCGCGAGTATACGGAAGACCTTGTCATGATCGAATCATTCTGGGGGATCTGGTTGGTTGTGGCGAGCAAAATTCTGGTGATAAAAGACGGGCCCACAGATTGTATGTCCGAAAGGTGGGTCCCTGCATTGCTTGTTTCTTGTTTGTTTGTTTGTTTTTTGAATTGATTTAAAAAGTGACGAACGATCGTTAATTAAAGATTTTTTGAATTGATTTGAAACGGGACGAACGATCGTCAATCAAAGATTTTGATATTTGCATGAGATCGACGTGGCAGGCGTCAAGCCCCCAGCTTACCCCGAGATGTTTGAATTGAATTAATTTGAGAAGTGACGAACGATCGTCATTTAAAGATTTATTTGATCTGTGTAGGAGGTCGAGGTGGCAGGCGTCAAGCCCCAAGCTTACCTCGTGGCGTTGGTTATTTTGTTGCATATGAATACATTTGATTTGACCCTTATTTGAATACAGGTGGCACAGTCTAAACACGTAGCGTATTGGAGGGTGGCCAACCGGCTGCGGGCTACGGCCATCGAGGCGCTCTTAGGTGGCCGTAGCTATGCTGGATGGCGATGAGGATTAGTTGTCCTTTGTTTTGCCGTTGACTTGTACATTTTGACTTGTTTTTGTATATGTTGAATTTTTCTTGGGCAAAAGCCCAAACGTTTGATTTTTGGATTTTGTTTTGGGCGAGAGCCCCCAATTTGATGTACATGCTTCTTTTGAGTGTTTCCGTTGTTGAGTATTTTCTATTCCTGCAGGTTAGTCTAAAAAACAGGTTTGGTAGACGACAGTTTATGCCGTCATATTGCCGAAAATCACATAGAACTCACATCGAAATCACATAATTTACATATAGCATATTGATGGCCTAACATGGCGCAAAATGGGCTACCCCCTAAAAAAAGAGTTTTTAAACGAAATGTGTAAGTGTTTGAAATGACCAGACATGTGTAAGTGTTTGAAATGACCAGACATGTATAAGTGTTTGAAATGACCAGACATGTGTAACTTTTTGAAAGAAAGAAAGGGGAGTGGAATGATTCCCCTAAAAAACGAAAATGAACAAGTGTGCTCATTTGGTGGCAATGTCGTCTTCCGTCTTGAAAAGCAAACCCGATAAGGATTAGGAAATCCTAGATCAAGTTGGTTAAGAAACTGACGAGATTTTCTTTTATTATTCTTATCGAATTTCAAACGCAAACGCAAATGTCCTTCTGCTTACATTTAAAATAATGACGGGTTGAATCATGTGAAGGATTTTCTACGTACTCTTAGAAAGTGAAATCAAACTCTGTGCGTAGTTTGAGAATGTAAAAGAATAATCGTTCGAAGCAAGAGCTTGTAATGAACATAGAATTCAGTTTATTTGATGACATAAGGATATCCAAATGTCAAAATTTAAGAGTATAGGGACATTGATTTTGACTGGACAGGGGCCGGTTTTACTTCGTATCGTATGAGCAGCACGTGAGTTACGCGGGACGCGTTTTGTGTTTTTTGTTTGTTTTCGCCTGAGAATTTGAATGAGTTTTGCCCTCTTTACAGTAACAAGCTCGGCGAATTACGCAAAACTAATACTATAGAAACAATATAATTTTGTGACCGTATAAACTTAGTGTACATCCATCGAACTCTTAGATGCTAAACAAGGGTGAAAAAATTGAATGGAGTGGAAGGTTTTAATGGTGTTAGAAGACACTGGAGATCTGTGTATCTCTCACACTCACCTAAATGAATGAAATGATCGTCCCAAAGGCATGGAGACATGGTAACTGCGAATTGATTCGTCTGAAATATGTGACAAGATGACAATTTGAAGTATTTTGTTTTGTTTGTACTTTTTTACTTGAGTGACTTTTTTTATTTTTGATTTTTCAATTTGTATGGATTGACTGGATTTTTTTTGTCTTGTCTCGTGAAATTTTGAAAATATTTGAGACTTTTGATTTGAAGTCGTTGTACTGTTTATGATTTTGAAGTCGTTGGACTGTTTTTGATTTGAAATCGTTGGACTATTTTTGATTTGAAGTCGTTAGACTGTTTTTAATTTGAAGTCGTTGGACTAGTTTTTTGTTTTTGATAGTTTTAGGCACGACTGCACTAGAAAATTTGATTTGACCCTCGGGTGAGCTAGTTTGCTAGCACCCATGGCAAGGGCATTGAACTGTTTGGCATAGTATGCAATTTGTCTTTATCTGGTAGTCACATGAAATATAGGAATTGATGAATCGGGTATTAAAATAGAGTCTCCAAACCTAGAGGTCACCTAGAGACACGGCGATCAAGGAATTTTCGCACCCCAAGATATGGAAAAGGAGGTAAATGCACGCGCCCTTGTTAAGGCTTATTCTAAGAGGTCGAGTGATCTACACTAAAGAGATACGACCTAAAGTACTTTAAGTCTATTATATTAGTTAAGGATAAAAAGTAGAACAAGTGACTAATAAAAAGTACATATGCTCTTTTTCTTTTCTGTTTTTGGCAACTAAAAAAGGACTAGGATGGTCCTATTTATTAACAAATCATAACATAGTGAAGACAAATATCCCCTTTCAGATATCGTCCTCATAGCTTGTTCCTAGCACAGTTAAGTCTTTGAAAGACTTTATGTTCTGGTATCTCAAGTGGTTTGCATAAACAGGTCTCAAGTTGTCCATGACCGTTTTCAAAGGAGTAGCTTCATCTGGATGTTTAACAAGTTGTGTGCTAGTCTTCATCCACATACTTAGGAAGTCGGTGAAACCTTCTTTCTTATTTTGGGTAAGAACCTCTAAAGTACGCATATTAACTTGGATTTCAGCATTGTCTGCGTACTGCTTGGCGAACTCGATTGCAGCATCATCCTAGGTTGCAATTTCCTTGTGTTCTAGAGAATAGAACCACTACTTAGGAATGGTGTCGAGAGATGAAGGAAAGATCCTTAGGAACATATCAGGTTTGATGCCTTTGATATACATGTAGTCTTTGAAAGCACGAATATGATTCAAAGGGTTCTCATACCCCTTGAACTTTGAGATGTCAGTCATGTTGAAGTTGGTTGGCAATTGGGTATTTAACTCTTCATTTGCGATTTTTTTCCATGTACATGTCATCTCCCTTGAGGTACATTAGTTGCTCCTCCAAGTCTTCGAGTCGCTTTTCAGCTTCAGTAAGAACTGGTGGAGGATTGACTTCTAGTTGTCCCATAAAGGGTGGAATGTTACTAGCATCAGGAATGTCTGCAGGAGGAAGCCTAGTTTCTATGGCAACAATTCGGCCTTCAATGGCATTGGGACGAGCATTAGCTTGGTCCTGACTTGTTTGGAGATGGATGAGCGCAGTTAGGACTAGATCATTATCATTCTGGTTTTGCTCGGGTTGATGAACACTTGCTTGACTAGTTTCCGGCATCTTGGAAACTGAGGTAAGAGACCAAAGACGGATCAAAACAAGGTCGACCATTCTAGCACACTTACTCAAAAGAACACGACTTGTGAAGTGGGAGTGTGCCACTGTGTTTAAGTGAGTTTTGAAATGACTAGTTTTGAAATGTTTGTCCTAGACAACCGTAGTGTGGTTGTAGGAGTGTCGACTCGAAGTGGAGAAAAGACGTCTTTAACTGGACATTTGGACAGAGTTTTGACTCATTTTGCGCTACTTTAGGCCACCTTTGAAAATGTTTTACAGTTTTGAAAAGGATTTTATTTTGAAATGTTCGTCATGCTTTTATTTACCAAATGGTGAACATGTATGGGTTATAAACATTTATACAGGCATTATAACGGTATGTTGAGTGCATTTAAAATGGTTTCGCTTAAAGGGTGGGTTGACCTACCAAGCAATCAAACCCGGGTCTGTGGAGAGGTCCCCGCCAAACATGTGTAAGGTCGGTTCCTAGCTAGTCCATTTCCTCGAGTAGTGAAAGCTCTTGATACTAACATAAGTATGTATCGCGGTATGGTTTACGTCAATCGCTAACGGGTTGGGTTGGGCCAAGGAAGGCCGAATAAAACGACCTAACAAGGTCGTGTAATGAAAACCGAAAACTATCTGATAAGTGAATATTTGTATGATTTTAACCCCCAATTTAGCTCGGTTCTGTATGTCATTTGTGCTTTGTTAAGTCGTTTTATGAGCTAATATCGTCTTCTAGGCGAATTCCTATGTTCTAACCTGTTTTGTAGGGAAAGTGACGTTTCTACGCCCTTTTTTGATATTCCCGAGCATTTGCCTAGAACCCGACGATTTGAAGAAGCAAGCTTGACCAAGTGAAAGGCATTTCAAGAAGGTTCAGTAATTCAAAAGAGAGAAGAAGCAAAGACAGTTTCGCAGTTGTCGGAAGATCAATCAATTAGGCGGAAGAATACATCGCTTTACATCAAACCCTATCAACAAACCCGACTCAAGAGGTCAAGGGGGATGATGGAAGTCAAGTCAAAGCAAAGGGAGATGAAACGTTAGTCAAAAGCTTCTAGATGACCACTTACCCGATCGGGTAAGTGTGTACCCGATCGGGGATGTTTGGTGCTTCGAGCAAAATGCTTCAACTTCCTATTTTTGTCCTATATGTTCAATGCTCGACCCCTTCCCCACGAAAACCCTAATGCTATATAAAGAGAGCTCCAGCCCCTCTTCTCAACACACCTCCACCAATCTCACACACAACATCTCTTCTCTTCTTACATTTTCTCTTTAGTTTAGTCTTTCTAGTTTAGATCATTTTCTTCTTCTTTTCTTCTTTAGTTCTTAGTTATTTCTGTCCTTTCTACATTAGAATCTTAGCTTAGATTAATAAGAATTTCAACCTTTGTAATCTACTTTGTTTGTTGGGTTCAAGTGTTGTAATTCAAGGAACGATTATTCTATGCAAGGGATTTCTATTATTGTTATCGCTTTCGTTGTTGATCGTCACCTAGGTATTCCTATTTTATCCTTTGTTTATTGTCCTTTATTGTTTTCCATTTGATTGTTATTCGCTTTACATATTATCTTAGATTCATTTTCATGTTGTTATAATCGTAGTTTCATTTCTTAGATTGTCAAATAGCGTCGTTATTATCGCCTTATAAAGAGTCTTAAATTATAGCCAAAAACTAACTAAACATGTCCATCCTAGTTTTCATTGTTAATATCATCTTAGACATAAACATTATCATGAGTAAGTAGTCACCTTTCTAGGGTGTAGGATAGCCATGTTAGATTGATTAAAAGATGTTAATTGGATAAAAGAAATTGTGCTTTTAAAACATTGTGTGTATGCATGTTTGGACTCTAACGATAGTTAACAATTTCTGGCCGGAAATCATTGACTAAAATGGAATTCTTTTCCAAGGTAGAGATACGTGAATTGAATAGACAAAGCATGACATGGTAGATTAAGACCTAGTAAATCGCCTAAAAGCCTGCTAGACCATCTGATCTATGATTGTAATGAACACATCATTCTTACGAACTCACAATGAATTATTTGCATGTTCCATATCCAATTGCATCAATATGTTAATCTACATGTGTGAACCTACTTCCCTAGATGTTTTCCATCATTGTTAATTCACCACTTGCTTTATTGTTTTCATTTCCATTTGTTTTTATTTCGTTTTCGTTTATGCCTTTTATTAGTTTAGAAATCAAAATACCAAAACCCAGATATTCGTTAGATAAAACCCAATTGCGAGACACTTCACATCTTATAGGAATCACCATCTCCCTGAGGATCGACCCCTACTTCCCTAATTACATTAGTTTGTTATTAGCCTAGTCTGGGTAATTTATCTTTGTATCGGGCTCGCGACAAGCACGATCACTGTCTCGTAAAAATTATTCCCTAAGTTCAAATTTCACCCTGGGTAACACGTAAGTGTATATCCCCAGCGGAGTGGCCAAACTGTGTACACGGATTGGTGATCCTTGCTGAACTGTGGTTCACGAGGAACCACGGAGGGGCACACTTAGACCTGGCAAACGGGTCAATCGGTTTCGGGTCTGGCCAGTTTGGGTCGGGTCAGTTCGGGTCTCTCGTCGATTTCGGGTTAATTCGCGACGGATCAGGTCATTTCGGGTTTCGTGTTTGTTTCGAGTTTGTTGTCGGGTCCATTTCGGGTGAATCGGGTCGGGTTATTTCGGGTCAGGTAATTTCGGGTCAAAGAATAAGAGACAAAAGGCCATTTTAAGTATTTTCGGTTCAATTAAAGTTATGTTTTTGTCGGGTCATTTCGGGTTGAGTGGTTTTTGATCAGGTTATTTTCGGGTCGGGTCAGTTACAGGTTAAGAAAGATCGGGTCATGTTCGGATCAGGTCGGGTCAAATCGGGTTTCGGGTCACGTTCGGGTGTTGTAGTGCGGGTCAATTTCGGGTCACGGGTCGGGTCGTTCGGGTCGGGTCAATCGGGTCGGGTTGCTTTTGCCAGGTCTAGGCGCACTTCGATGGACAAGCGTAGAAATACGCATTTATGGAGTCGCCACCAATATTTATGAAAAATTAAAACCGTTTGAATACCTTATACCCTGGGCAACAGCTGCGTCCTTTGGAAGAGGCGCAACACTCTATGCGTTCGAATTATGACTGTGAATTCAAAATCGCGAGCAGTTAATGTTGTTTTGTATATTTACGATGGATTTATTGACCTATGACTCAAATATAAGTGATTGAACATATTAATTATACTACAATTTATATCAACAATGAATCGAGAGATTTGATATGAACGAATAAAACCTCTAACACCCAAATTTGACTCAAAGGCGAAACCCACTAATATTGAATTATTAGGGATCTAAGCCAAGAACAAAACGATTTACAAAAGATTAAATACGATTTATGTACGAAGACTTAGAAACCAGAGGAAGAAGAAGAAGAGCAGGAGCAGGCAACCTCTGGAAGAGGCGCAGCAGGTGCTGCGATTCTTCGAAGAGGCGCAGATGCTTCTGCGTTTCTTCTCGACGTCTGATCACTACTGAAAAGGTTTCATGAAAAGGGTTTTGATTTGAAACAGATTTTGAATCTATTTCTCACGTGAATCTTACATTAATAAATAAATAAAACAAAAAAAAAACGGGATTGACGCATTCAAACTTACATGTTGACGAAACGAGATATTTACTAAGTTAACGTTTTAGCGATAGCGCGACTCGAAAGTATGCAGAAAGGGCCCTCGTTAAAGGACTAAAATTGATTAATTGTTCAGTCAATACAAACGTGGCGGGTACCTAGAAGGATCTGAGCTTACGTGGTCGATTGATCAAGCACGTAGATGTCGATAGCTTAGAGCGAGGTCTAGAATGCAAATAGATAAGAGAAGGGCGGAACACTCGTGTACTTTAAAAGTGAAAACGGAGCTCGCCTTTTATAGCCGAAAATACGAAGAGTTAGTAAACAACACAAACTTATCTCGAAAATAATCTCAAAACAGAGAAAACAGCTGGGGAAGAGGCGTAGCAGTTGCTGCTCCTCTTCCCAGAGGTTTCCTACTGCGGAAGAAGAATTTTGGTAGATCTATACTTCCCTTTAAAAAGATACGAGATATATTTCATAAAACAGATAGAATTTTAAGATTTAATAAAATATTTAGAATATACTAGAGCGTTCCGACTTGGAGTTTTAAAACAGTTTATAGGAAATGAAGCGGTTTTCGACCCGGACTCCAAATGAACTCTTATGACTGTCAAAACGACCGTACCGGTGCGTAGATGAAGATTAAGGGGTAGACACAAGTATTTGAGCTATCACTTGACAATAAACTTACGAATTGTTATAAATCATTTCGCGGATCAAACATGCGGCCCAATCATCACTGGGTAGTTGGAGGAAGGTGTATAAATGAGATATCTACAAATCTAACCGCAGCCTAGCGCAGAATCATCGCCCACTATGTGGGTGATCTTGGTACTCCTCACCACATGCTCATTACACAATCGCAGGGTTGCTCAGGTTCACTTGTAACACCTCGGCCCAAACCCTAGGTCGAGAGCGGCCACTAACGATAGCTCGTAAGGCTTTGTACATGGCTCACAGATCAACACGGGTCCTTTTCAGCGCATTTTGTCCTCATTTTTAGGCATCCCAAAAAGCTTCCCTAGAGATCACCCATCCTAAGATTACTCTTAGCCAAGCACGTTTAGCTGTGAAATTCTTTTGCATGAATAACTAGAAAATAGAGTGCACTTTGTTGATATGAGTAGTACTTATAATCCCTTTAAGCACAAGTCATTTAAGTTTATCAATGGATCTATTCATGGGCACCTCACGCATGAAGTATTACAAATCTAGCTGAAAAGGTTTCTAATTTGTCGTCAAATCTAGGTCACATATTATTCCAAGTACCTTATTTGCTACAAAATGATATTTGTCAAACACTTACTGAAAGTCCATAGACCCTAATTAGACTCATCAAATTAGTTACTAATTAACTTGTTAATTTAGTATTTAATGATTTATGTAACATGCATGCAAATATAAAGGCATTAAAAAGAGAAGTAGAAATTTCCTTACATTGATGATGAAAATAAGAGCAATAACAAATTATTGTCTTAGATGAATTTCTACCAAGTTTAGGATGATCCTCCAAAACCCAATCTTCAAGCTAGAAGATCTCGTTGCACACAAGATGGTACCCAAAAATCTCTACTTATTATTAACTAGATAATAAGTAAAGATAATACTAATGATATTGGTATATTACTACACTAGTAATACTTAGGAAATATTAGTATATATGAGAGTTTAGAGAGAAGTTGAGGATTTTAGAGATATATGTAAAACAAGTGAATAATGAAGTAGTATGAAATGAACAACCAAGTGCTCCTTATATAAGCACTTGGCCGGTCATGGCAAGCCTTACAAGGCTCTTGTTTTGCTTAAATTATTCACATGGAAAATGGTAGAGTGTAGGATTAAATATAATCATGATCATGTGTCATACCATGTCATAATCACATGGTGGAGTGTTGAATTAGTAGAGTAAAATCACTAATGATTTTCTCTACTCAAAACCGGTCCACATGAGTCCACAATGGACCATTTTGATTTTTGATATTTGTCCGACAAATATTTATTAATCATATTCTTAATTATCTTGTATAATTAAGTGTTAATTTGATGATACAACAATTATATGACTCAAACTAATAAATAATATATGATTAACTTTTAAGTAATATTTTACCATTATATCAATATATAATGGGTGTCACAATGCTTAGTTAATTTATTTTACAAATCCTTGTAAATATAATTAACTAATTATCTCTACCTTAAAATATATGCATAACCTAAACTAATTTAATGAATTAACAATTAATTACTAAGTTAAATATTATTTAATTGTATTAAAATAAGACTTAAAATTTATTCAATCACTTATCGATTAATTGACTAATAAACTTAACCGGAATGAGTTCCTAACTCAATTTCCAATAAATAACTCTCGTAACCAAACATGTATCAAATATATATGAAACGGATTAATTAAGCTGTATCATATACAAATAATTAGTTTTCTGTTTGGGTCTCATCCATTAGGTGTGACCGAAAGGGGTCAGTTGATCACCGCCGTAATACGACAATAACGTCTAACTCTAGTCTGATCGTTATTGATTTACGTTAATCAACTGACGTGGAGTATCAATATACTAGTCATCCCACGAATATTCCAAAATGAGATTTATTATATAAATGCACTATTGTGGAGGACACTTACTCAAAAACTTACAAGACGCTACTTGTAATTTTTGGTAAAAATGCTACTTCGTTTAAAAAAGGTACCTGAAACGCACCGCCAAACTTCTTGATTTATGTTTGGTTGTTAAGTTAGAATGTGTTAGACATCCTCTATATACTAAAAAAAATAGGTGTTCACAAAACTTTTTCCTACAAAAAACACCTTCTTAAATAACGAAGCTAATTACAATTCATGTACTAAATCAGGACTCTGATAATTAATTAATTACATATTATTTCATTAAATCATTATTTTTTTATTAAATTTAAATTTTTCATCAAATTATATTTTTTTCACTGAAACAAAAATATCTTAATTAATATACAAATAAAATTTATATAAAAGTATAAACTGCTAAATTATTTTACTGATGCTATTATTTAAAATTGACACCAACCATACTATGAATAGACTAATATATAAATTGTTATTATTACTTTTGCGGCAAAAAAAAAGATTATTTATAAACTAAAAAAATTAGATTTGTGGTATAAAAAAAGTTTATGTAAAATGCATTTTAGGATACTACTCAATTCTTTGATTATTTTTAGTTCAAATTTTTGTTCTCAAAGCAAACTAGAATGACAAGAAATATGAAAAATTAGTTAGACACCACTATTATATAAGTACTTTCTTCAAATAATATAACTCGACATACCGTGTATGTACTGCACGGGATCTAATGTAATAAGTTCATTGATAAATTCATTCTCAAACTGAAGACTGATTTTAACTGGATAAATTGTAATCAAATTATATATTGCGCATTTGCACCCTTAGTCAAAAATTTTTCAAAATCTCAGCACACTAAAACTCTGAAGAAATAAAGTAGAATCACAAACAGCTCAACAAGTAGTAAAATATTTAGGAACATATAGTTTCCACTGTAAAACACAAAAAAACAACACATTATGCGGTAAAATTGACACATAATAAGTAACGTAATAAGAAACCTGTAGTATGCAATATTGATGAACTACTTTTTTTTCCCGTAAACCTATCACAATCGTTAATCCCTCCGCATATTCCAGAACATGTCGACTGCCCTAGAATTCAGCTTAGGGTTAAACCCATGTAAAACTGATATATCACCCACAGTCGAACCCATATGTCTGAACCCGCCACAACAAGGCCTTAAAGCCGGTCCAGGCATCGACATGAGGACTGAACCTGAACCAAGCATGTCACACTCATATAAAGTAGGAGGCCTTCTAAGAACAGAATGACCACTGTGACGGCCAATCTCTCTTAGATAAAGCCTATACTTTTGCAAGTGGCTAGCCACATTTTCCCTAGTTAGACCCTCCACATTCAACATTGCCAATATAGTTTTTGGAACTGCCTTATGCATCCCTAAATGCTCAATTACCTCCACAAACCTTTGGTGAAGCTCAGGAGTCAAAATCAACTTAGGCCTTTTCGTGATCCGGCTTGACGCATCTTTATCCCCAAAGCCATCTATTGTCTCAGAACTCGCCTCAACTGGTACATGTGAATCACCCATTTTCAGTTTTTCACCACTGATGTTAGTCCTCCCATAAACCAATTGTAGAGTCTATTGATCGAATACGAAAAAGGGGGGGTGAATTGAGTATTAAAAACTAGCCCCACGTTTTCGATTTATATGATATGTAATTAGTTATTTGATCTTATAGATTAAAATCAACTAATTAATTAATCAAAGTAAGCACAAGTAACGAAATAACGAAAAGTAAAGAGAGTAAAGAGAGGCACACGGATTTTTGAAGTGGTTCAGTTTCACAAGTTGAAACCTGAGTCCACTATTCTCGATTAATAATCTTTAGTACCTTTCTACGGATTACAAAAATTATCAACCAACTCGTATAATCAACTATGATTACAACTCAAGGTGAGTATCGCTAAATACTCTATACTATCTTACGTTAATAAGAAAGTACAATATAACTCATACAGATTCTCGTTAAAGAATTGTAAGGTTATGTGATGTACTATTATCCAATAATGTATTTCACGCGAGTGATTCACAAAGATTGATGCACGACTCTTTTGAAAAACAAACACTAAAAATAATAAATATTTTGCTCAAGGTTTGCTTTAAAACGAATTTGGAACATTCTCTCAATGTATGTGTGTGTGTCGTGTGTGCTCAATGTATGATTGATATGGAAGGAGTATTTATAATAGAAGCATAGGAGATATAAAATCTAAAACCCTAGCTTAATATTTAAGAAATATATTATCTTTAATATCTTAAAATATTATTTGCTTTATCTTTTAGAAATATATTTATCCTTAATATATCAAAATATTGTTGTAAAGATATATTAGAATCCTAGGTTAAGGTAATCAATGAAATAACCTATGGAGGCCGAAATTCCTATCTACACGAAACCCTAGGAGCATGCAACCCTAGGAGGCACAATCCTTGGATCTCACGAATCCCTAGGTGGCTCAAACCCTAGGTGGGCTTATTAGGTTAACAACAAATTGAGATAGAATATATTAGAAACCCTAGGTAGCATGACAACCCATAAGTTGTATTACTAACCAATAGAATCTCATAAATACATCCTCTATTAAAACTTTTGATAAATATAAAAATACTCTTTCTCTTTTTGAAAACATTTAAAATATTTATTTCCAAAATCATGCATCAACATTTATCATCCAAAGTTATAGGTTAAAGCTATAACTTTGAACTTAAAATCACTCTAATGAAATAGTTACCGAATGACGACATATACTATCTAATCTTCACAAAGATCTTCAGTATACGGATCATCTCTTCATCTTGATCACAAAGACCCTCCATCTTGAGTCTTGTGTTATTTGAGGTAGATCTTGCTTTGAAATGTTTCTTTAAAGTTATGACCAGGTAGCTATAACTTTGCACATGAACTTCCAAAGTTATTCCTGAAGTTCTTATAACTTTGTCCCGCAGATTGCTTCAAAGTTATGCCTGAAGTTCTTATAACTTTGATCTTCTTCCTTGTAATTGTTGTTAGCTATGAGAAGACTAAAACACACAATTACATGCATATGATATATCAAGTAAAGCAGATTATCAAGTAAACACATGTCATTATCAAAACTATAAAATAGGTCCAACAAATTCCCCCTTTTTGATGATGACAAGTCTCTTGTGATTTCTCTTAACATTGTGACTAAGTATGGTTCCCCCTCAACAAAATACTACTAAAGTTATAGAAACTTTGATCGCAAGAACATAACAACTTAGCCAAAGTTATAACCTGAAAGACTTTAAGAGATAACGAGTCTTGACAAGGAGCAAGGTTAAGCAAAGACTTAAATCATATCATTTCTTCCCCTTCTTGGCATCATTGAAAAGACAAGAATAAGGATATAAATTGACTAGAATAACATACGCCAAGGCAAGAAATAGATATGCAAAATACGCAATATTAAACGATTTATATCAAGCAAAATCAAATACTAAATGTCAAGTTAAACTACAAACCACAAGTAAAAGTATTAGTGCCAATGGGCTGAATAGGATAGTGTATAATGCCAAAATGGGCCGAATGGAATAAATAGTTTAAAGACAAACAAGGTAAGCCTAGAAAATCAAGGCAAATCTGGTTGGCGAATGATGTTGGGGTCAATGTAATCGAGTCGGGTACGGTACTCAAGAGTAGAAAGGCAATCAAAGCACTCCTTCACGTGATTAGCTTGGGCGGCGAGGCATGAATCAAAGTTCCGAATCTTCATAGATAAAGCCTATGTCGCATCATAAATGATGTGCATACCGTCGCGCATATCTGAACCACTCTTCACCAATGCACCTCCTTGGCTAACCAAGAATTGCATCCGATCCCGTTGCCTAAACATCTCTTGTCGAATATCGACAACATTCCTCTCAATTTTTGCTAGGCAACCATCAATTCCCGTCATCCAACCTCTCAACTCACCACTCACACCCGACCCTCCACGGTCACGGGTTGAGCTAGAGTTCCCCATTGCCACGGTTTTGACAACCTTGTCAACAACCGCAGAACTTTTGATTCATTTTTGATTCAATCCCCGAAAAATCAACCACATTCGGTTTCACAACAACCGAACCACCTTTTGAAATAAAAACCAATTCTGGACCAAAAGCCTCCAATTTCATAAATTACAAAAACGTATCACACATATCATCTTTCAAAGTAACACCATAACTACCCGGATAAACAACCCCCTTTTTCTCAGGGTAAGTTAAGGGTCGAATACATTTTATCTTCGGTTACAGAAACAGTAGTTTGAGAAATTATAGAAAAGACAAGGAAGGCAAGGTTGACACGGTTACCGTCCAACCAATTCTTTACCACCATCATCTAATAGCAACCAATTTTATCCCGTCCACCCCGACGCGGAACCACCGTATTCCACAAAAAATCAACAAAAACTTTAATTTCGGGGACAAATTCCCCGCCAACACACAACTAGACAATGTAGCCCCATCATCAAAATACCTCTTAACTTCCAATTTAGCCGGGTCCGACAGTTCGTCCCATGATGTACTCGGGTCAATTTTGATTCCATCATCAGGAACCAAAAACAGAGTACAAAAATCGTCAATGGTGACGGAAACTGCACGACCATTCACCACGGCATGCAAAACTCCAGATTTCAAAGAAACAGAAGCATAAAACTGAATTACCTCGATTAGATAAATCGGACCTGAAAACCGAGACAAGTTATCCCATTCTTGAAAACTCAAGAAATCGTTAAAGAATCCCAAAGCTTCATATTTTTCACACCATGCTTTCGGAAAACTACAACCTCCATGAATGCCGTATGTAGCAACCCGGTTAACTAACTTTTGTTCATCCTTTGTTAAACGAAGCTTGTCAAGTTCGGATGTCGTTTCTTGAGGTGAGAAATCCCGAAACAGAGTCCGAGTGGTAGCCTCGATTTCCGTGTTGTCGTTGTCCTTGGTAGCTTCATCTTTTACCCTATTCTTCCCTTTATTTAATCTACGCCTTTTAGTACCCTCAAGAACCGAACCCGACTCGGTTGGGGTGAAATTGGGTGATTTTTGTTTTGGTTTAGGAGAGAAATTAGTGGACAAACAAGGTTTAGGAATTTTGGAGTTTGGAGTGTTTGTATTTTTGGACCTTGTGGAAGCCATTGTTGATGGTGTTGATTTTGTTTTTTTTTGTTGTTGTTGCTTCTGTCGTGAAGAAGGAGAGAGAGTGGAGATGGTGATGTATGTTGATAGTGATAGGGATAGGTAATTATGAAGGGAGTCTTGGGTTTTTGTACTTTTTTACTTAGGCACATGTAGGTGCCGGCTCTTGAGGCCTTTTTCCCTTTTTTTTGTTTTGTTTTTTTTTGTTTTTGAATTTTGGTAGGATTGTAAAAGGAATCTAGGGTAAATATTTGTGAGATATGGTAAGGATAGGATTAGGTAAATAAAGAAGATATGGTAAGATATTGTTGTGTGGAGATTTTCGGCCAATATGGTTTTTATGGGTAGAATTTTGATTTGATTTGGAAAGGGAATAAGATAGATTTTTGGCAAATATGTGGTCCATAATTTAAAATCCGTAAAATACTTAATATGCAAGATACTCACGTAAAATATATAATATTAAACACAAATATACTAACATTGGAATACACGGACACAGTCATACAATCTCGTCTTATTCTAACCAGTCACGCAGGTTCATAAAATAATTATGATGAATTTAATTGCTACCGATTAAACCAATTTCCAACCGCAAAATCTCAAAACGTTTTCTCGCTAACGCCTTTGTTAAAATGTCAGCCCATTGATTTTCAGTACTACAAAATTCGAGTTTAATGTTGCTCTTTTCAACATGGTCACGTAAAAAATGATGTCTAATGTCTATATGCTTAGTACGAGAATGCTGAACTTGATTTTTAGAAATAATAATAGCACTCGTATTATCACAAAATACAGGCATACAACCAACATTAACACCATAATCACATAGGTGTTGCTTTAACCAAAGTAGTGGAGAACATCCCAGTCCTGCAGCGATATATTCGGCTTCAGCAGTAGATAAAGCAACCGAATTTCGCTTCTTTGAGCCCCAAGTTATTATGCATGTCCAACAAACGTAGCGAATCCATAGGTACTTTTTCTATCTAAAGAACATCATGCGTAATCTGCATCTGAATATCTTACTAGATCGAAATTACACTTAAGTGGATACCACAAATATAAATTAGATGTACCAATTCAATATCTCAAGATACGTTTAACTGCAATCATATGTGACTCTTTAGGAGAAGATTGAAATCTAGCACAGACACATACTTTAAACATAATGTCAGGTCTACTTGCAGTTAAATATAATAAAGAACCAATCATACCTCGATATGTAGCTTCATCGACACACTTACCATTTTCGTCTAAGGTCAACTTTTTATCAGTTATCGTAGGTGTGTCCATTGGATGAGCGTTCTCCATACCAAATTTTCTGATTAGCTACTTGACATATTTTTATTGGTGAATCTTTATTCCTTCCTTAGTTTGTTCAATTTGTAATCCTAGGAAGAATTTAAATTCTCCCATCATGCTCATTTCAAATTCTGAGGTCATTAGATCTGAAAAATACTTGCACAATTTATTGTTAGTAGAACCAAAAATAATATCGTCTACATAAATTTGAGCAACAAGTAAATCAAAACCCTCGGATTTTAAAAATAGGGTTTTGCCGACAGATCCTCTTTTAAAATTATTTTGTAATAGAAATTTTGACAATCTGTCGTACCAAGACCTAGGCGCTTGTTTCAAACCATATAAAGCTTTATCAAGTTTTAAAACATGGTTTTGCAATTTTCTATTCAAAAATCCGGGAGTTGTTCAACAAAAACCTCTTCTTCGAAATATCCGTTAAGAAATGCAGTATTAACGTCCATTTGGTACAGTTTCATTCCTTTATGAGCTGCGAGGCGATAAGCAAGCGAATAGCTTCAAGTCTTGCTACAGGTGCAAAGGTCTCGTCATAATCAATCACTTCTTGTTGATTATATCCTTGAACGTGTCCAATCGAGCCTTATTACGAACTATAACTCCTGAGTCATCCAATTTATTTCTGAATACCCATCGAGTACCAACCACAGTTCGATTTGTAGGTCGTGGCACAAGATGCCAGACTTTATTACGTTCAAACTGTTGAAGCTCCTCTTGCATTGCTACAATCCAGTCGGATTCTGCAAGTGCTTTTTTGATGTTGGTAGGCTCTATGGTAGACAGAAAGGAATAGAATGACCAAAATTTATTTAATGTTCGTCTAGTTTGAACTCCCTTATTCAAACTTCTTAGTATACTATCCATAGGATGAGAACTCTTATATTTCCCTTTTTTAGAGTTCATAGGCTCATCATCACCTGATGAACTCTCATTTTCCTCACATGATTCAGAGTCAAGATTGGTTCCCCCTGAGTTAGACTCCGGAATTAAAGCTGAATTTTGTACAACTTCAGTTACAAAATCTTGATCTGGATCCAAAGTTAAAGCTTCATCAGTTATAACTTCGGTTTTCTTTTCCTTGTTTTGAGAAGAGACATTTGTATCATCAACAACTGTCTTAGTTCTCTTTTCAAGATCATTTCCGGATTTATCAAGTTCATCATTGATTCCTTCAATAACTTCTTAATTGATTTCTGGTAGGTCATCCCTTGAAAGGCGAAAGTCGGGATCATTCATGTCTTCTTCTTCATTCTGTTCAACTTGCTCAGGCACTTATCTTCATCAAATACAACATGAACACTTTCTTCTATGCACAAAGTTCTTTTGTTAAAGACTTTAAAAGATTTACTATGATTAGAGTAACCGACAAACACAGCTTCGTCACTTCGTGGATCAAATTTGCTTAAATTAATTTTTTCATTATTATGGACAAAACATTTACTACTGAAGCAACGAAGGTGAGCTATATTGGGTTTTCTCCCTTTTAAAAGTGCATAGGGAGTCTTTTTGAGAATTGGTCTAATCATAGCTGTAACACCCGGAAATGTACCCTATTTTTTCTAGTAGAAATATTTTACGAAATCTTTTCAGCAAATTTAAGTTTTAATTTAGAATTTAAAGTTTCGAGTCGAATTTAGAATTTCCGAGTTCGTATTTGGAACTTCTGCGAGATTCCATGGGAATCCCGTCTTAAGGCGAGTTTGACTTTTCTTGACTTTTGAGCCGCCTTTGACTTTCGTTGACTTTTCCGACTCACCCTTTACTTATACTCCCTCATACTCCTTAACCTAATTCTTTCCCTCACAACTCATATCTTTCTTCTTCCTTAAGAAAACCAAAGAAACCTTGCCTCCATTTTTGATCCGTCTTCAAATCGTCACTACTCCTTCATTTCTCGCTCAAATTCGCGTAAGTTCGTCTTATTCTTCCCCTCTTACCTTCCTCTATCCGTATTGGTAATAAAATTACCGTCTTTCTCGCTTTTTAAATTATCCGTCTTTCTCAAGGTGAAATATATTCATCTTTTATTATCTAATTGTATGTAGGTGGAGACTAGGAAGGTTTAGAAACCGTTTAAAGACGCGAAAAGGTAACGGTGAAGGGTTACTCGATATCATTTACGTGTTTTATGTGATTCTAGGATAGAAACCGTATTTAGATTATGGTTAGTATGCTTAGGACTTGTGTTGTTGTTGTTGGTTGTTGTTAGTTGTTAATTGATAGGAGAATTGATGATTTGTGGTGATAAATGAGGAGTTTGTTGTTGATAACATGTTGATTTTTGATCGTCCTTGAATCCCGTGAAGGACGCAGGCTGCGTTGGGGGACGCAGGCTGCGTCACACGCTGCCAACAGAAATTTTCCTGCACTGACCCCTTTTCGTAAAATGATCATATCTCCTTCGTTACTTGCTTGTTTTGGCGTGTGACATCTCGTTGGAACCGTAAGAGGTTAAGCTATCACCTCGACTTGAATTTCTGCATTCCCATATCTAGAACTCTAGTTATGACCGTTTGAAGTGGACCCTTGTTTTCGTTGGTTTCCAAACAACGTTGTTTTGGAGAGGTGATCTATGTTTTTATTCATTATGCTTCATAAACTTGTTCTAATGCTTATGTATCATGTATTTACTCATGTTTATCATATTTGAACTTATATGATTCCCTATTCTCATGTTTTGTGACGGTTTTTGGTATGTTCCCACTTTGAGTCGGTTTTTACAAATGATACGGTTTGAGCACTATTTGGTCTTGTGCTTTGTACTCTCATTCCCTTGGCTACCTTCCCGTTCGTAAGGCTGGAATGTCGGAACGGAGAGGTATTCTACTGCTTAATTGCATGTGTAGTGGGCATACTACGACGTTGTTGGGAGTTGAACGCTATGCGTTGATCGACCCGGCCGTCAAATGTTGTGTACTTGCGAGGTGGTGTTATTTGCATGTAGCGTACCGCTTGTTATGAGGTTGAGCTCTTTTCCGCCTCTTTCGTGAATTGATCTACCGAATGGGGTACTCGGCGTTTTCTTGGTAAGACGAGTAGGCTTGGATGCGAAACGCTTTATCGCATGTCGAATCGGAAAATGTGATTCCGAGAATCTGGCCAGGTTTAGATTAGGAGCCGTTTAATTATCGTTCCTACCAGGAGGAAATTATTCTACATACGCGAAATGCTTTATCGTGTATGCGTTCCGGGAAATGCTTTATCCCGTGGATGCCTTCTAATCATACTTGCCATGTACACGGTGCTAGTGCGTTTCATTTACCGTGAGAGATATCGTCTTGTGTCGTCGTTCTTTGAATGCGTGATTTCATGATATTATTCATGGTCATTGCATGATTGGACACCGTCAATGTCTTGGTTCGTGAATGGATGATAATATTTTGGATTTATTGTGATCATCGCATGACTTGACTTGGGTTGTCTGTCGAGTCTCAATCTTATCAAACTTATACCGCTAACGGTGAGATGCAAGCCCTAGTGAGCGTATTATATTAGGTGCCTAAGAGTGTCTTCCCCGAGTCTTTGAACAACATGATGGATACGGATTTGATTTCCATATGATCTTATCATTATATATTGGATTGCCTATCTATTCTTATTGTAACTCACATGTATATCTATATATGCATGATTTTACTTTTGTATTTCCTTTTATTTACGTTTAATGTGATATGGCTGGGAGAACCCGGAGTTACTCCCCACTGATTGTGGCGTTCATGTTTTTCATGAATGAACAGGTTGCTTGCATGGATGGCTTTCTGCTTATGCTATTTTGGGTTCGGGTGTGAGCTACCGGGCGTTGTCCCTGGATGAAACACCTCTAGACGTTGTTTAGCTAGTTGTTAATTACTTTGTCTTTTGTTAACACTTTGAGAGACTATGTCTCTTGTGTATTTTTATTTAGTTTTCAATATTTTGACACTCCTCGTATTTTTCTATCTTGCATGTATAAAGGTTTTTAAAATACCGTATTTTCCACTATATAATTGTAACAACCCGAAAAGTACCCTATTTTTCTAGTAAAAATATTTTAAGGATACTTTTCAGCAAATTTAAGTTTTAACTTAGAATTTATTGTTTCCAGTCGAATTTTCAATTTCCGAGTTCGTATTTGGAATTTTTGCGAGATTCCATGGGAATCCCGTTTTTAAGACAACTTTGACTTTCGTTGACTTTTTCGACTCACCTCGTAAATTTAAAGACCGAAATTTTATTTTAAAAAAATAATAAATTTAATTTATTTTTATTAAGATTTATTTGAATTTAAGATAATTTAATATAATTATTTTGAATTTATTCGGAATTAAAGAATAACTTTTACGGTTTTAACCCGAACGTCATATAACTATTCCCCAGTCATCTTAAATCCCGGAACAAACCCGAAACTCCACTTTGGCATGAGTCACACGCCCATGTCACCTTTTTCCACTCACTTTAGATATTTTAAATTAATATGATTAAACTAATAATAATATCTAAGATATTTATAACTTTATCGATCCGTTAACTTAAATTACGCAAATCGTTTACAAAACAGACCCGATTACTGCCCAAATCACACGGCTCTCCCTCCTCTAACAGGACTAGATATTTATCTTTCTTTTCATTACAATAACATAATTTCTAGATATTTGGTTTAATTAACTTAATATCTAATTATATCTAATCAATTACCGTAATATAATTATTAAACCCGAGTCAATTCCGTAACAACAATTTCAAAACCCGACTCATAAATTCTTCTATAACTACACGGCTACTCTCCACCATTACCCACTAACTACCTTTTCATTTTACAATAAATCAACTTAAGATCTAATTAATACTTTCTTCGTCGTTCTTCATCGTTCTTCGTCGTTCTTGAGCAAAATCATCATAAAACCTTCATTTCTTATTCAAATCCGTCCTAACTTATATTTCTAGAATCTCCTCTTCGCTCTCCATCTTCAAGTACGGTTTATTTTCAATTTCGGCAAAATCGTTTTCAACACTTTAATTATGGAAAATCAAGTTTTAATTCTAATAATGTTTTTCTTGTCATTTCTTATAGGGGAAGATTTTGAAGACGAGTTTGGTGACTCGTATATATTAGGAGAAGATTAGTAGACGGGTTTTTCTTTACTTCTTATTTTTGGTGCTACTTGATTTTGCTAGCTAAGGTAACGATTCCGATTTACTCGACGGATTAATGTCACATACCTTTTGTTTTTGTTCATGTTATTGTTATTTATGGTTTTAGTAGTAACATGATAAGTAGTTATGATTTTTAGGTTGTATGGAATTTTTAATATGTTAGTGTTCTTGACATATTTGGATGATTTATTTATAACCATTATTTTTATATGAATGATGGTTGAATTGGATGTTTAAAAATGGATGTTGTTAATAAAAATCATGTTAGAATTAATTTGGAGGGGTGGTTGTTTTGGGCCGTGTAAGGTGGTCACGGGTGGGGCTGGAAAACCGGACCCAAACCAGGCGGTTCAACCCAGTTCAGGCCGGTCCAGGCCGGTTCAGACCCGGTCTGGATTGGTTCGTGGTTGGTCCTTGGGTCTTGTGTCGATACTTGATTATTTTGTTGTTGTTTTGACGAGTTTTAAATATGTTAAGCATGCGGGAAATATTAAGAAACGGTTTTAAAAATGTTGAACCAAAATAGCCCAAATTGGGCCGGTTTATTTTCGGCCCAAAACAGTCCGTGGGTCCCTTCCATGCACTTGTGACGGTTTTTGAGTTATTGTTATTTTATCGTGTTTTGTAATATTTAGCAAGTGAGAAATGTTAATAAGTAAAATATTTAATTAAAAGGTTTTTCATAAAAATTATTATTTCTCACATGTTAGAAATTATAATACGAGATCGTAGTTAATTTGATATTCTTTAAGTCAAGCGGGTTTTTCGTAAGATTTAATAATTCACATGTTAGAAGTTTTAATAAATAACGTAATGAATGGTTGAATTTTCTGGCTAAGTCTAATTGGTTTTAAAGACTCTGTTTCTAGCAGGTTTGACCAAACGGGTTTGGTCAAACTAAGATCTAGTCAGCCCCGTTTTGACTGATGACCCGTCGCGGGACTCGGGTCGGGGATTTGTCTTCAAGTAAGGTTGTATTTAATTAATGAAATAGCCTTAGTAGATATGAGGCGATATGATATTTGAATATGATTTATATGCAATTAGTAACATGATAGGAAGTTTTTCCCGTGACTGTTTGATTGTATGATATATGTCGTGTTGACTAAGTACCCATAGAGAATTATGAGTATATGGCGTCTTGACCATTCTAATTCTAAATGAGTATCTTGGACAATGACATAGATAGGCCGTACTATCTTTAACGAGCATATGGAGTTCACAGCTTGATAGCTTTTGTGTCACGGCCTGGGGGGCTTATCTCCAAGTCGGGGCATGGCTGCCTAAGAGTTCCACTTTGGGAATGGAGCCAGCTGAAGTACTAGCCATCTCTGCTTAGGGGGTCGCCTAGTAGAGTTTCTCATGTACGGTTATGTCATGGGACGGGGAATGGAATAGCTGTTGTCGCTAGGTCTGATCAGTCTAGGACTAGGATGTTTTCCTACCTTGTGGTATAGCCTCGAGTTACAGAAGTCGACTATTGACTGGGCTAAGAACTTATGCCTGTTTGTAGAAGTATTGGTCTGTCATGTTTGTATGATTCTATGAATCTTAGAAGGTGAGATGCAAGCCGGCTAAGGTTGATAGAGTTTGGATTATCGGATGTTAACTGATTCACATGATATTATGTTGGATTAGGGTTTGAGTGTATCATGGCCATGTTAACGGTAACCTCTGAGCTAGCATACCAGCTTCCCTACCTCGTGTTATAGATTAATAACGGTTTCACATGATAGCTTTCATATGCTAGGTTATATGTTAGTTATTTGTTTCATAACATGAAAAGCATATCATATATGTTAAGGTTTTGTATTTTCCATATACATTGCTTTTATGTTATTCATGTTTTATTAAACTCGACATTTCGTGGCTGGGAGAACTCGGAGTTACTCCCCACTGACTGTGGCTTCCGTGTTTATATTTAATGCGGTTGGCAGGTTGGTGATGCATACTTGGGTACATTGACGAGCTAGCGAGTGAAGTATTACCTTGGACCTATATTCGGTTCTTAGGATTGTATTATATTATACACTCTTTTATTTCCGTATTTATACGGGAGATATGTCTCCCGTTTTGGATACTTTTTATGTATAATTTTATTTCCATTTTGTTATGAACCTTTTTTCTTTAAGACACCTTTGTTATGATGAATATATTTAATGATAGGTTCCGGTTTTAAAATTTACCGATTTTCACTAAAGTGAACCTATTAAAAACGTATTCTCATCTTTTATTTATTTAAATTACTTGTTTATCTTTCCGCAAATTCGACGGTGTTACAACTACCATATAACCTAACTATTTTTATGTTTTTTCCCAAATATATAAAATAAGTATAAAGTATTCGTTTCAATTAAATTTTAATGACTCGGACTGGATTCAAATTTTGTATCCATAATCTAATTCCTAAATACGTCGTTGGGCAAAGTATATTATATACGAGTATATATTATATTATTTTTCATTGATTGTACTATTTGACCAACAAAAGAAAGAGCTTCAATTAGTTAAGTTAACTAGAACGTCCGAAAGGTATGCTTAAACTTCTCCATTTATTTTTGCCCTTCATCATTAAGTAAAAGCCATCTACAGTTAAGTTAGAAAAAGATGCAAGACCTTCCTTTGATTTCCTATAAACTTTCGGAGCAATAATTCAATTGAAAATGTCTTTTACAATTAAATTTACTTATGTTATATATAGGCTTTTCACTAATTATAACGTGTACTTCATATTACTCTATGTATCCTACTGTCCTAATGAAAGTCGAATTTAACTGAATGTTATATCTAATACATGCTTTGAGTCATATTGAAACTTTTTAAGCTTAATGTTTAAGTGAACAAACTTAGAAAATTTATAGTAAAACTCATAATTGTTACTTCGTAAAACAATACTCAAAAACTTAATTATTAAACTCAAAAACTACACCATTAGTTGTAGTACATCGGATGCATAATCAATGAACTGGTTGTAAACACAAATTATAAGATCTTGATTAAAGCGATAATTACTGAGAGGTACTTACGTGATGTAGCCATTAGATCTGATAATAAAATCACTTGAGAAAGATAAAAGATGAACCCTTATTGTTTTGCCTTCTCCTGCCTTCCTTATTCTCTAATTCACTTTCTTTATGTGTGTTTCTTAATATGAATGAATTAGGTTAAAGCACAAACAGGTGTTGCTTATATAGAGAGGTGGCAGGAGGGGCTTAATAAGATAAGTGGGCCTGATATGTCAATGGCCTGTAAACATTAACCGTAATCCACTTAAACTAGGACTCCTACAAAAAATCCGGAACAATATATTTAACCGTTATTAATTAAGGTGACCGACATCGGTAATTAGGTCCACATAATAGAGAATTAAATAATAATTCTTACATTCTCCCACTTGGACCATATTACTGATCAAAAACATAATGTCACGCTTAGGTATAACATAAGACGCGTAGACGGTTAAATGAACACATAATGGGTTTATCTTAATTACCCTGATCATCCCTGAACAATTGGTTGAGTCATGGCGGAAACACTACTATAAAAGAGAAGTGGTCCTTCCATGTACTACTGACCAATCACTTAGAATAATCAGTCTGTACAAGGAGCAAACATAATCCCCAAATAATGTCCTTGAGGAAAAGGACCAATTCTGTTAATCGTGCAACAATCAATGTATATAATAACAATAATACGATCCAGAAAATTGTTCGGAAATCATCATCACAATAAAACATAAGTCGATTAATCAAAACATAAGTGTCATCATTACAAAGCACTAGTACGATCCAAACATAAACGAAAAGCCTTAATGATTATCCTCCAGACCCATATCAATAGCATGCTTCAAAAATGTCTTTGGAGGTAATCCCTTAGTTAAAGGATCTGCTATATTAGCACTAGTCATAATGTGCTTAATTGACACAGTGTTTTTCCGAACTTCCTCCTTAACTGACAAGTATTTCATTTCCATGTGCTTTATTCCTTTAGAATACTTGTCATTCTTCGAAAAGAAGACAGTTGCGGTATTATCACAATAAATTATCAACGGCCTTGCAAAACAATTCATAATGCTAAGCCCTGAAAGAAAATTCCGCAACCATAAAGCTTGAATAGTAGCCTCAAAGCACGCTACAAATTCAGCTTCCATAGTGGATGAGGCAATAATTGTTTGTTTAGCACTCTTCCAGGAGATTGCTCCCCCAGCTAAAATAAATACATAACCAAAGGTGCTTTTTCTTGAGTCCACGCATCCTCCAAAATCTGAGTCAGCATATCCAATAACCTCAAGCTGATCAGTATGTCTATAAGTGAGCATTTTGTCTCTTGTTCCCTTCAAGTACCTTAAAACCTTCTTAGCCGCACTCCAATGACCCATTCCAGGATTGGAATGATATCGACCCAACATACCTACTGCAAAACTAATGGCAGGTCTTGTACAGACCTGCGCATACATTAAGCTTCCAACCAGAGATGCATAAGGAAAGTTTTTCATGTTATTTCGTTCTAGCTCAGTCTTAGGACACATACTTAAGCTGAACTTATCCCCTTTGTGAATAGGAACATCATTGGGATTACATTTTACCATGTTAAATCTTTCTAAAACTTTACTGATATACGCTTTCTGAGACAACCCTAATGTCCTTTGTGATCTGTCTCGAGATATTTTCACCTCGATCACATAGGACGCCTCGCCCATATCTTTCATTTCAAAGTTGCTTGATAGGAAATCTTTAGTTTGACGTAATAAACCCAAATCACTGCTTGCAATAAGTATGTCATCGACATATAAGACCAAAAATGCAAACTTACTCCCACTTATCTTCAGGTATATACACTGATCAACAGTGTTTTCTTGAAACCCAAAGAAGGTAATGGTATTATGGAACTTAATATACCATTGTCGAGAAGCTTGCTTAAGTCCATAAATGGACTTCTTTAATATACAGACTTTGTCCTCTTTGCCATCAATAATGAAGCCTTCAGGCTGAGCCATGTAGACTTCTTCTTCCAAACTCCCATTCAAGAATGCCATTTTCACATCCATTTGATGTAGCTCTAAGTCAAAATGAGCTACAAAAGCTAAAATGATTCGTAATGAATCCTTCTTGGAAACTGGAGAGAAGGTTTCATTATAATCATTGCCTTCTTTCTGATTAAAGCCTTTAGCTACCAGTCTGGCTTTATGTCGTTCAATATTACCCAAGGAGTCGCGCTTGGTCTTAAAGACCCTCTTGCAGCCGACAGCCTTATGACCTACTGGTAAATTGACCAACTCCCAGACCTCATTCTTAGCCATAGACTCCATCTCATCTTTCATGGCATTAATCTATTTATTAGAATCATCACAATTCATAGCTTGTGAAAACGTAACCGGATCATTATCAATACTAATGTCAAATTCACATTGGTGTAGATATACATAGTCATTTGAAGTAGTTGGCTTTCTAGGTCTTGTGGACCTTCTTAATACTATTTCAGGAGTTGTATCAACAACTTCAGTGGCAACGTTATCATTCTGGAGTGGAGGGTCATCAACGTTAGGTTCCACAGTATTGACTGGGTCAACATTATCATTATGTGGAACATCATCAATTGAAACTGGGGGCAAAGAAGCTGGAATTGCCACCCTAACTTCATTGACTATGACATCCCTTACCTGATCACTCCCACTAACTTCGCCATTCTCAAGGAATTTGGCATTTTCGGTTTCCACAATTCTTGTTTTGTGTGTAGGACAGTAAAACCTATACCCTTTAGACTTTTCTGGATAGCCGATAAAGAACACACTAATGGTTCTTTGATCGAGTTTCCTTTCTTGTGGATTATAAATGCGTGCATCTGCTGGGCATCCCCATACATGCAAATGTTGAAGACTCGGTTTCCACCCTTTCCACAGTTCAAATGGTGTCTTTGAAACTGCCTTACTGGGAACCCGGTTTCCAACATACACAGCAGTCATAAGGGCATGCATCCACAACTTCATGGGTAAGTTGATATTACTCATCATTGTCCTCACAGCCTGTAATAGGGTTTGATTACGCCTCTCAGCTACACCATAGTCATCCATGGAGAACCAGGATTTGTGTACTGAGGGACAATACCCAAACTTTCAAGGAGTTTTGCAAAGGGACCAGGATGTTGTCCTGATTCATCATATTTGTCATAATATTCACCACCTCTATCTAACCTTATGATTTTCACTTTCTTTCCCAATTGTCTTTCCACCTCCTTAATGTAAACCTCTAAAGCGTTTACTGATAGAGATTTTTCATGCAAAAGGTAAAAATAACAATAACGTGAATAATCATCGATAAAGGTGATGAAATATTTCTCTCCGCTCATGGAGGGAACATCAAATGGACCACAAATGTCTGTATGTATAATTTCTAATAGAGCAGTGCTTCTTGTGGACCATTTCTTGGTGTGTTTGGTTTGCTTACCTTTAATGCATTCCACACACGTCCCAAAATCCTTAAAATCAAGAGAAGGTAACATATTGTTTTTAACCAATATGTTCATTCTTTCTCTTGAAATATGGCCCAAATGTTTATGCCACAAGAAGGAGGAACTTTCATTAGACCTTCCACGTTTCGAACCAACATTATTATGCAGAGAAACATTATGAGAAACGCAAAGAGATTCTGAAAACAATTTATCTAAATAAATTCGATACAATTCGTTTTCTAAAATCCCATAACCAACAAAAATATTGTCTCGATACATACTGAAACAACCTTGTCCAAAACATAATTTAAAACCATTATTATCTAACTTAGAAACTGAAATTAAATTGCGTCCGAAGAAGGGAACATAAAGTGTATCCTCCAAAATCAACTTAAATCCAGTGCTTAATTACAAGCTAAATCTTCCAATGGCTTCTACTGAGGCTTTTTCTTTATTCCCCATGTATATGGAGGCCTCATTTGGATTTATGGTTCTTGTCGTAAGTAATCCCTGCAAGGAATTCGAAATGTGTACATTAGAGCCTGTATCTAGCCACCAAGTGTTATAAGGAACTTCAACATAATTTGATTCGAAACATACTAAAGCCAAAGGCTTACCCTTCTTTTCGAACCAATTCTTACGCTTTATGCAGTCTTGTTGAAAGTGCCCAGGTTTTCTACAGAAAAAGCAACTTTCTTGCTTCTTAATTTCCTTCTTTAAGCCAGATGCAGACGGTTTATCAGAAGGGCTTGGCTTAATGCCCTTCCTATTTCCAAACTTACCTTTAGATTTCCCGCTTACATGATGCACATGATGTGCCTGGGGTAAACCACCATTCTTACTTGAGGCATCAGCCTCATCTTTCTGTTTGATTCTTGCTGCTTCCGGAACCAGTTTATTGGTCAATTCATTAACACTCCAAATTTCTTTAACGGTGTTGTAATGAAGGTGAAAAGCATCAAACTTATTTGGCAGAGAGTTGATTATAAACTGGGCGAGGAACGGATCCTCAACTTTCATGCCCAGTTTTCCCAACTTAGCTGCCAGATTCGTCATGTGCAACACATGTTGCTGCATGGTGGTGACATTCTCATTATACTTAGCAGTGGTAAGTTCAGACATAAGCCTTCTAGTTACCGCTTTATCGGTAGTCTGAAAGCGTTCCTTAATGATCTTCATGTACTTACTGGCTGTAGGACAGCTTGTCTCCGAAATGGAGGACTTAATGTTTGGTGCAGTGGTAAGTCGTAAGAACTTTAAGCAAAGACTGTCACATTTCTTCCACCAGTTATACTCATCAAATACTTCTTTACTCGCATCAGAAGCTGGTTCAGCAGGAGCTGTTCCATTAAGCACCTGATCAAGTTCAAGAATACCTAAATAGAACTCGAGATGCTCCTTCCATTCTGAGTAATTAGTACCATCAAGTTGTGGCACTGCTTGGACACAGTTATTGAGAGAGCTTTGCAACGGTACTGCACTATGAACAATGCTCAGAACATTAGGCTTTAAGTTTATCACACAATAGCAATTATGACTAAGACTTGAAAATTAAATGAGTAACTCATAAACATTCATTAAGCAAGTGCAGTATCTGTGGACAACCTACGCATGCTTAATTACATAATCAAGTATACTCTCTTTAATGAGTGTTTCACTTTAATGTCAGGTTACCTGTGGGTAAAACCTTAATACAAGTTATTTCACCTCATTAGTTGCTTAGTCGGATATTCACTACATAATTTGAGTCCACTGTGGTGAACATCGATCAACATAATGTGAATGCCCAATTTAGTTACATTATGAGATCTGATCGCGTACAAGATCACTACAAGAAAACAACATTCAGGCGACTGATATTGGCGACTAATTTGGCGACTGATTTGGCGACGGATTTGGCGACGGATTTGGCAGTCGCCAATTTGGCGACTGAAATCAGTCGTCAATTTCAGTTTCAGTCGCCAAATTAGCGACGGATGGTAGTCGCCCGAGATTTTTAGTGAAAATTTTTGGAATTCCTTCAGTCGCTAAATTAGCGACTACATTCAGTCGCCAAATTGCTTAATCAGTCGCCAAATTGGCGACTACTGAACTCTGTCGCCTGTTTCAAGATTTCTTGTAGTGGATGAAATCACTGTGGTGAATTTCAACTCGTCATAATGCGAAGGTCTCCTTTAATCGATACATAAGATATAATTAATCTACAATAAGAATGTATGCTTACATAAAAACAAACATTAAGTAATACGCAAACAATAATCATAATAAACCATACATATCGAATTAGGGCAGCGCAAATAATCATCATAAATCATACAAATCGAATTAGGGCAGCGCAAATAATCATCATAAATTATACAAATCGAATTAGGGCAGCGCAAATTATCATCATAATTATACAAATCGAATTAGGGCAGCGCAAATTGTCATCATAAATCATCATATAAAACGAAATAATTCGATTAGGGCAGCGGAAACGATCATGGTATAAGGATACGTTATCAATCATAAGGGTATACAATCAATTATGAATGAATATTATAACATCATGATTAAAGCATTAAATTCATTCATAAAAACATAATCAAAACATTAATCAGAATTATAACTGTAATCACAATCCTGCTCTGATACCACATATAAACATAAATTATAGGATCTTGATTAAAGCGATAATTACTGAGAGGTACTTACGTGATGTAGCCATTAGATCTGATAATAAAATCACTTGAGAAAGATAAAAGATGAACCCTTATTGTTTTGCCTTCTCCTGCCTTCCTTATTCTCTAATTCACTTTCTTTATGTGTGTTTCTTAATATGAATGAATTAGGTTAAAGCACAAACAGGTATTGCTTATATAGGGAGGTGGCAGGAGGGGCTTAATAAGATAAGTGAGCCTGATATGTCAATGGCCTGTAAACATTATTAACCGTAATCCACTTAAACTAGGACTCATACTAAAAACCCGGAACAATATATTTAACCGTTATTAATTAAGGTGACTGACATCGGTAATTAGGTCCACATAATAGAGAATTAAATAATAATTCTTACACTGGTTGCATAGTGTAGCAGAGATAAAGTGACAATTTTATACGAGTGATATATATTGATCATTTTAAATTAAAAAGTGACTACTATTTATTACTTTATTATAAAATGACCACTTTTAAAAAGTGATCACTTATAAAATTAACATAAATGATTATTATTTATAAAAAAACGATACTGGGTAATATTTATGTCGATATTATAATTTGTGATAAGTATATCGTAGAAAAGAAAGCAATGCAAGTAATTTTATTTTTATCTTTTTTGAGCGGAAAACAAAGCAATAATTACCGAAGAAGGAAGCATGGATTTCCGTGTTGACGTACTGCTGCAGAGAATGTTAGGGTAACAGCTTTAAAATTAACCTGAGTAGTTCGTAGTTCGTACATCGCCTAAATCCTACCTTGATTTCTGTACCCTCACGTCAGATTACCCAATTGCTACCTCCATAATCAACTCCTGGCGCTGAACTCTATGTACATTATAAAAATACAACGTCATATTGTAACGCAAGTAGTTGTATATTACTCGTATATTATTATATCAATACCGTTTTCAATAAAGACGGGTCGAACTCCCTCTCACAAGGAGCAAGTGAGAGGATAAGTGAGAACCAAATTGTCTCCTTGTGAGAGGGAGTTTGACCCGTCTTCATTGTAGACGGATATGCGCCCGCCGTCTTCAATGAGAATTTGTGTTATTAATTATATAGTTTTACTATATATTCTAAGGCGAGAGATTTAACGTTCTTTTATTATCAGCATAATTACTCCCTCTGTTTCAATCATTTATTATCAACGAGTATTGTTTTTTTGTATAAAGACCAAGGTAATGTACGTGGATATCTAACAAAGTTATACACTATTATTATTTCATCCACTTGCACACTATCTTTTACATGTAAAACTTATCAAATATAGGAATAAATAATAATTTACCAATAAATCCTAAAATAGGAGTAGATAATAAATGACTGGGACTCGGAGATAGTATTATAAATTTAAAAGGTATTTTTCCAACACCATTTATTATTGTTAGTTATACGTCCATGCATGATCCTAGGCAACACTGATCCTTAGGCCACTTTAGTTAGTGTAGCTACCTTTTAAAATATTATTAATTTGGGGAATTTCTAGAAATTAGAAATGTGTTTGTTGTTATGTGAGGGAAACAACTCGATGGTATGTGAAGCTTAGATAATGAAATTGAAAAAATATTAAAAATAAAAATAAAAAATAAAAAGATGCAAAATTTTCAAGGAGATAAGTCAAGATGATTTAAAAAAATGATAATGGAAGTACTTAAGCAGCATATTTAGCGGCCTTATCACATGTTATCACATGCCTTAATCTGCTTTACACTTACAACTATAATAATATGTCAAGAGTTTCAGCATCTTTTAGACAGTTATTATCTCAATCACTTTTGTCCTTAACAGAGATTTTCTCAAAAATGATTAAATTCCCATGTAAAATTATACAGTTAGCTTACCCGGAGTTGGAGTTAGCTGCATCCACGAATGATATAAATACTATTGTTGCTTTAGCTATACTTACGTCAATAGCACATTTCTACAGAAAAAAGATTAGGTTATTTTGGTTAATATATTCGACAAATCCAAATTCATCTACCCATTAACATTTTAGAAGATTTTACAAAATCTCTATCACTCAGTTTTTGACTTTTTGGAATATATTAACGCGTGAGTTAATAGCGGTTGTTCTTATTTCATTAATTCCCTAGGGGTTCATATACCTTTTATGTTCCTCGAATTATTTACAAATGGGATTCAGGGTCTTATTTTTGCAACTTTAACCACAGTTTATATAGGAGAATTGATAGAAAATTATCATTGATTAGGCTGTGAAAGATTAGTCTAGATCCATTCATGTGTGGCTCAAAAGACTCTATTACCATTAGATTCTATCAAGATCAAATCTAATAGTATTAATTTGGTTAGTCGAGAGCAGTGCAATTGTTATGCAATTAATCAATCTAACAGTGTTATTGGATAATGATATAGGACATATGCGAGTACATTAATGAGAAATCGTCTCATATAAAAATTAGTGTAAAATTAGTGTTTAGGGGTACATCTATATATACACATTAAAATTCGGTTAATCTTTAATCTTTATGTAAAGTCTCCATGAATATAGTAATTTCCATTTTTTATTTTTTTGATGAAATGCGACCCTTTCGTTAGTTCGTACCGCATTTTTATATTCTTTTGTCTATGCTAAAAAAGCTAGCAACATTATTGACTTCGATTTTAGGGCGTGTCCAACAGATTTTAGGTTCGCCTTATCCTAATCTGGTCGATTAGCAAATATAGATGCTGCTATGAATTATACTTATCCATATACAACACTACATACCAAGTTTCATAAAAGGAAGAACATAAATCTTAATAATTAGTCTTGGATCTTAAAAGAAAAATACATAGACGAGGTTTAAACCCACGTCATGAGTATCAGATTTCATAACTTTACCAACTAAACTAGTAACATTATCACCAAAAGTATATTAGAAGAATTAGGCGATCCACCCGTAAATTAATTCTCCAACACTAGGCAACCATCATGAACTACTAAAATAAACCAACATTCTTGCCAATGCACATCCTCTAATAAGCCGAAAGACCTACATAACATTAAGGGTGGAATCCGAGCAGCGTGCAATCCAAAAGAGAACCAATAGACACAACAAAAACCCGGGCCGCCATAATGCAGCACGTAAAAATGCCATGAATTTTGAATGAGAAACAGGAGGCATGAAAGTGAAATAAGGACAATGAGAGTTAATCATACAATATGTACATGTGGTTGTAAATCCGTACACATAAGTGAGTGTAGTTATATATTGGTAATAGGTATGGGAAGGTGGGTCAACAACATCTTGAGAATGATCTGAAATTGGAGACATGTATTCCAAGGTCGTTGTTATCTCAAGGATTGGAGACAGTTTATCTTCCAACAAAATAGTCCCCCACTCCCTCACGTCGACTTCATCCGCAACGTAAACATGTCATTAAGATGGAGCATAAATACAGTATGTAATGCCAATTAGACGGGTATGAAGCAGGTACAATGTACAAATCGGCAACCAACCCCACAAGACCATGATACAATCGACACCAATCAAATCCCTACTTTGTAAATGACAAGTTGAAGGATTTGAAAAGGTACAATGTACGAAACGGCCACCATTTAATGAATGATTAACCACAATACAGTCCACGCCACCCACAAAAAACACTACGCTTACCATCAGCCAGAAACACTACGCTCTTGCGCGCTCCTGGTGAAGAGGCCAGAGTGCAATTACTCGTCTCATCGTCAACCCTGCATGGATATATGTATCTTACAGATTAGCCCCTCTAAAGCTAGGATCCCTCATCATTGGTAAATAAAGGGGACACACCATAAGAGCTAAGATCAATGCACCATTACACATAATCAACTCTACCTCTCCTCATGGTATCCCAACATACGGTAAAGTAAGCGATAGGCGTGAGAGGTCAATGGTTGTCATGACTGAAGCAAACAATCAAGACAAGCTGCTTAAATTTGAAAATGTGTCTACAAAAATCTTCATGTTTGATTCTGTTCCCATTAAAAGCAATGAATTTGAAATAACTGAATAATAGCAAAAGAAAAAAAATGAAGGAAAATACAAGATATCCTCAAAATTATTAGGCATGGCTTTTAAGCAAGATCAGAATTTCGTCAGACCAAAATAGCTTGTCAGTTCTGCAGATAATGAGGGGCCAAGCTCTATGCTATAAAGTATGAACTCCCAACATTCCAACTTCTGGCTGTCATTCATTATCGCGGCACGCAAAGACCAAGCTCTACAAAATCATGAAACCACAAGCCTTTGTCATATACCACGCTTCACATTGTCTTAATTACGATACATATGAGGATATGCTTATCAAAACGTGAACACCAGAGAACAAGCATATTACACACAAATGAATTACCTCCCTATAGGTATTTAATTACAGTAAACGCTAAGAAGCCGAGAAAACAATACCTAGAAAAAAAAAAGATCAACGAAAAAATTGAAAAGTAAATCAAATTACACACAAATGAATCCATTGCCTACTTAACTACAAACTATGCCATAATTCAACATTAGCCTTTCTTATGTACCTAACATACTATTTGATGAAGGTAAGATATTTGGCAGAAGATCAATAAGCTTATTAACACTAAATCATATGAGGGGTTCTTAAGGAATTCACATGACGGTTTTTAAGGACCAAAGGATAGCTATCTTAAACTATCACTAAATCAGTGTGCCTGGAAGCCTGAATTCAGTAGCTGGTCCTATCATCATTAGCACAATTAGTGACTAAATAAGTAAAGAAATATAACATAATTGTTTATGGTGACCTAGTGTTCCGGTACTTTAAACTTCACATAAGACCTTCCAAGAAAAGTACACCTTTTTCATAACATGATAATGAGGGCACGAGGCTACTATGCTGCAAAAAATCAAACAGACCTAAGGGCTCGAGTGATGAAAAGAAACAGGATAATGGGTACTTGCCCTCTAATGCCTCTATATGTCTTCATTAAAATAATAATTTCTTCTATCACAACACATTCCTGACTCGTCAAGAGCTGATGCTAAGGCAGGGTAACAGAGCCGAGTGAATGCAACTTTACTCCTATGTTCAAAAAAAAAAAGAGATGTTGACTCCGGAATGACCATCATAATAATTGCGTCAAGAATTACATTGGTTGATTTCTGCTTTAAATACAAGAGCCACGACCGGTTCAATGAGTCATTTTGAATAAGAATAATAAATAGATAGAGCTTTTGACAAGGCAAAAATGGTAAAGGATTAATGCAATAAGCAACGTTTTTTCTCAATTAACATATGAGTTACATGATAAAATCTAACATTCCCATCAACTAACATCCATTCCTTGCCAATAATGTATGCAGTCTCCTAATAGGCCTCTGAGCTAAAAAAAGGGCAATATCACCTATACGGAGGTAACTTCATGGTATTAAATATAAGCCGCTACATGAAAAGGGGAAAAAGAATTATACATCGGATGTAATACCTCACGCCTTTACTAGTTTTTGAGTTTATTTGTATTTTTTCAGAGTATTTAAAATTTATAAGTAATATAATAATTTTTTTATGACAAAACTCAAAATTAATTGTATCTTTAGGTATAGTTTTTGAGCAATGTTATATTTTTGTAGCTTAATGTTTAAATAAAGGATCTCAAAAACTTTATAATAAAACTCAATTTTTTTAAAATAAAACTCAAAAAGTTGATAATGAAACTCAGAAATTACATTATCAGATGTACTACCTCAGATGTACAATCCATGAACTGCATAAAAAGGCAACGCTAATAAAAGGTTTGCATTTCTCCGTGCCCATATGGCTGTTACATGTTGATAAAAGGCAACGCTATTAAAGCTGATACAAGGCTGATATGGCTTATAATGCCATTTTTAAAATAAGCCGCAATTACGCAACCCCAGTTCACAGCCATTACAACAACTGCGACCGATACCATGATTCTCTAATCTTCAGCTAGTAACTTTTGTAGGTGAATGCACTGAAAGAGTCCATGTCTATAAGATGAGGAGCAGTGTTTATGCTAGTGCAGTACTGCAGTTCTGCCACAGTTTACCAGTGACTTCAGATAAAGTTAAAGGCATATTCCCATTTCAATATGAAGCAGTTTAAGGCTTTGTATGCATACGGGAATGTGGAGGGAAAGGGAAGGGAGAAAATTGGAGGAAGACAATATTCATTGTTTGGGTAGCAAAATGGATACTCTATTTCCCTCTTACAACGAGAATTATTTCGCCTCCTACAAAGAAAATATTTAGAGGGCCTTCCCTGAGTTCCCTCCCTTTTTCCTCCCGCTTTCCCCATCCCCTCCCTGTCCTCCATTTTTTTGCATCCAAAGCAAGGGTAAAAGTGTACCAAACTGCAAATGAGGTATAGGACAAGAAGACACTCTCTCAGTATATAGTCACATGTCCATCCGTCCCTACTCACCTCGTATAATCAGCTAAGCCTCAATATAAGACTTTGACATCACAATATTGGTCCTCATTTCCCCTTCAATTCAGATCCCTCGTCAAAATCTCTTTTTTTACATCACTCCTTATCCCAGATGAGAAAAAAAATAGATTCACGGTGATCTGTTACTTTATAACGAATGAATTAACTTCCTCAAAAACTATGTTCATAAACTCTAATGGGAGTGTCGTGCACAGGTACATATCTAAGTGTTGGACTTCCCATGACTCAAAGTTTGAGAACAAGAGACCTTGTCTTAGAGGAGACGGATATGGGTAACGTCTTCAAAACAGAAAATCAATCAAAAAAGGAAATGTTTGGAGGTTCTAAAGTGAAATGAACAGATATGCAAGACAAATAGCTAAAGTTGTCAAAGATTATATCATATGCTAAATATACATGTTCCGTCTTGTAACTCTCTTTCTATCCAACTGGGGGGAGTGTCGAATTGCTAAGTGTGGAGTAAAGTTTCCAAACCATATCCTTTGTTATCGTGTCGGACAAGATTACAAGAGTATGGCTTAAAAAAGATGAGTCGAAGTAACATTGAACAAAAATCCAGTCAGAGTTAAGAAATCTTCTGATCTCCAACCTAAAAGGCCAGATCAATGCAATGAGAAAGTTGACTATGTCAGTAAACTAAGGTTGCTTAATTTAATATGAGTATGTTATATGCCACATCCGATACACAACATGCTCTCAAGTCAAGATATACTCCTAACTCATAATAGCTATTTTACTCGGACACACTTGAGAAGTGTCATATCTGACATGTATCGAATTGTATGACATGCAAGTTTAAAAATTCACGGAGATGGGGATATGGTCAACCAAGAGTCTTGACCAAATTTTGTATACACGAACACACACATCTCATAGAGGAAGAGAGAGAGATTGAAATATATATACGCAAGAAATAGATAGACAAATACTTTAGTTTGTTTTAGTGCATCCGCAAACTTTAAAGAATCCTTTTTGTATTATCTGCTACGTAACGAAAGAAAAGTTGTAGCAATTTATTACTGGCAACAACAACAGCAACAACAACAAAGCCTATGTCCCAACATAGATTGGGGTCGGCTAACATGAATCATCATCCGAATCCATTGAGGTTTGAGTCCGTCAATACGGTAAAATGTAAATAAACAAAAGAAAAGAAAATAGAGAAATGATTAACGAAACAAGTGTGTTTGAAAAAATTAGTATAAAAGTAAGAAAAACTTAAAAACAAAGATTTAAGTGGCAAAATGTGTTTGTAAAACCAAAAAGAATATATGAAGTCTTTTTTTATAAAAATTAAAGAAATAAATCTTTTAGTAAAAATGATGAAGGGTAAGTAAAAACCTAAAACTCAAACTAATTCTTCTATTACTGGAACTAAAAATATTAAAACAAAGGAAGGGTGTATTATAGTCATTAGTCATTGTATAGTCACTCACATAGTCAAAGCCTCCATACTTACTCTTTTCCACTCTATCTTTCCCCTTCTTCTACAATTCTCGGCGGCTCAACCCCTTCATCCCTTGTATCAGCTTCTTTTCAAGCAGATAGCCCTATAAAGTCTCTACTCTATGCTTGAACATGGTCCTTATCTGCTAACTTCGAGAAGAGCAACACAGCGTGTAAGATCTTTTACCGCATAGACAATGGCGCGACAAGCAAAGTGAACTCTTAAGTCTTAACTCACTCACCATATCGTTCTCCCTATGATGCTTATGAATTTACCAGGTAGGTAGATGATAACAAAAAAGGCATGAACAGAAGCCAGAAACTAATAATGGCAATTCGTAACCTTCATTCCGCTAATCCGCTAAGCACATTTACATGGGAGTAGAAAGTAAAGTATAGTCACTTGATTTTTATTTCGTAAAATTTCAGATATAGCGAGTACTGGAATGATAGGGGAACACAGGACCAAATAGCATATAGCTACACTGAACAAGTATTTTCCTTCGTGGCAACCCTACAAAGAAACAGCCTAACCAATGGAACTAGCAATAACTAAAAACATAACAAAGATCAAGTAGCTTACAATATTAATTCAAATAAACAGATTTTTTGGAAAGGAGATATCAAACTCCTGGGTTGGCACTGCAGAGCATACCCTGAGACAGCGATCTGGAGCTGCATGAATCAATGCCAAGACATGACGTCAGCCGAGCTGACGATACTGCTGAGTGAAGTGGCAGCAACGACTGTAGAGCAACCATTTGAGGGAAAGACCTAGAATTTCAAAACCAACCATCAATATTTGATTTCTTTTGAAAGTTGTAAGCACCCATACAAATTGTACACCTCCAAATTCATGATTTAGAAGAAAATGTCGATCAACCAAAGAAGTTTAATCTGTAATGGCAAATGGCAGCACATACACAAGTAAACATTAGAGAACCTAAGTTATGTCGGGAGACGGCCTTACACCCAATGACCCATTACGTCCGTATATATTTCAGTTAGGAAATGAAGTATTCGTGTTCAAAACATGTCCCCCTAATATTTTATTTCAAGATCCGCCGCTGCAAGTGGAGGCTTAGAAATTGCAGCATTAATGAAGGTTGACTATTTCATGGCAAATTGAGATTACCCTTTTGAAACAATCAACTGAAAACTCAAAAAGTCGATTCAAAGTTCGACCTTGAATGATATTACACTGTACCCACATCAAATAAACACCTTAAAGTGAAAATTTCGAGTCAAGATTCAAACTTGACCAGAAATATCTTGAACCTAATTAAAAAAACCAACTATAAATTCACAAATAATATCAAAAAAACACAAGCATGAAGAGAAATATACACTACCCAACTGAAATAAACACCTATAAATTCGAAATATAGCATTATACTGAGCACCTTCATAGAAAAAATAGAGCATTAAATTAAAACAAGAGCCTAAAAGTTCGAATTAAGAGTCAAAATGAATCTTTGGAAGGAGATTAATTAAAATTGGGAATATAAGAGTGTAGAATTAGGTTATTACCTGGGTAGTGAAGAAGATGAGAATGAGAAATGAGGAGCAGGAATTGAATTGGAAGCTGGTTTTGAAGCGAAGCTGGATTTGAAGAGGTTAATTGTTGGCCTTGAGAGTGAACGATAGCGGGAAGCCATGTTTGAGAATTGCAAGAGAAATTGGGGGAATTTCTGTCAATTTAGGGTTTTGGTTCAGCACTGTCGTTTACTCTGGGTTTTGCAATAAGGTTACGACTTCGACTTCACTTATTTTGCTTTGTTCACCAGTTTACCACTCACTCAATACCAAAATTAGTGTAGGGCTCTAAATGAAGAGAGCTTACTCGACAAGTCTTCGGAATCGGCTCGGTCAAAGCTCGGTCAAACCAAGCCCGAGCTCATCGAAACACGAGCCGAAGTTGAGTTCAGCAAGGCTCGGATCGAAAGTTCGTTTGGGCTCGTTTTTTGTCCTTTTTAGTATAATTTCAATACTTTTATATTATACGGAGTACTAGTTTTAAATAATCACAAATTCTTATTTAAGACGGAGGTATCCGTCTTAAGCTTAAGAGGGATATCATATTCTCTCACAAAATATCCATCAAGGGTGAGTGGAGAGCACATGGAGGGTGCTCACCTTGTCCCCTCTACCCATTTCCTCTCACAAAATACCCGTTGCAAGATCCGACCCGTCTTAAGCAAGACCTACTGCTAAATAATATGTTCTTTTGTCATTAAAAATGATGTTATAATAATATATCCTAAGATTTTGTAATTATATTTGCTTTTTAGAGAAAGAAAAAAACTATGAAGTTATATTTAAAAATGAGCAAATTAAATGAACATAATGACCAATCGAGCTTAACTTGAGCTCGAGCTTTTTTTTAGCCGAGTTCGAGCCTCAATTGTTTGAGCTCGACGAGCTTCGAGCCGAGCCCGAGCTCGAAACACAAAATTCCAAGCCGAACTCGAACTCATATCGGCTCGTTTACACCCCTAATCATATGCACTAATGCTCTAATTGCTCTCCATTAGATATTTTGGTTGTGATTTACTACCAACGGTGTTCGATGGTCTAAACTGGACATTGGTAGTGTACACCAGGTAAAATAGACTCGCACTGAATCACTTGACTCAAATAATCCGACATTCAAACTGAGGATCGAACTTATCTGAATTCAAATTCAACCCGAATGTTAATTCTTGTAAATTAATTGTTATTCTAATAACTTGATAATAAGCGACCCAAAAATGACATGAACACGAATTAACCCGATCCGACCCAAATTCTGCTAAACCCGAAAATGGCCCGACCTGAACAAACTCGACCCGATGGACTCGTTTGTCAAGTTTAGTTGAGTGGTGCACAGTTAGCCAAATGGGTTAGTTGGAAAAAAAACGTTCTAGAGACTAAATACAAAGGGATAATCATCTATTTATTGACATGATATTAATAAGTGATATGTTGTGATCTCCGTTCTTCTCCGAATGATTAAAAAAATGTGAACCCCTACAGGCATTTCAACTAGTTTTAATAAAACGCAAACATCTACCCCTAGTTGAATAAAGAGTATTATTTGAATTTTTTTTAATGAAGATTTCATCCAAAATATAAATGTTAATACTATATTCTAACTTTTTCTTCATATTTACGATATTTTTTAAACTTTGACCTTCTAAGACAAATCCAAACATGAAATTATAGAGAGAGCGGTATTCTGTTCCATGGCTCGCATCCTAAACGACGTGCAGCTGGAAAGATAGGCATATTTTCGTGTTTTATGATGTAAATTATTTTGTTTCTTCCTATAACAACAATCCGTTGTAGTCTAGTTGGTTAGGATACTCGGCTCTCACCCGAGAGACCCGGGTTCAAGTCCCGGCAACGGAACTTTCTTTTTGAATCTTTTCGAACCAATAATGACATTAAGATTTACGAACTTGGGTAAACAATTGCGGAACAGTCTATTGTACAGGAGAAAAGGGCAATACAATCCCCACTTCATACAACTAAACATAATGAAACTCCAAAAGCATGAAATATATTACTACCATGTTAAAATATCAGCTATACAAATAAAATGTGTTAAGAAAATGTTATTTAGACCTTAACCGATAAATTTAACAAATCCGATAATTACAAATCTACACAAACCACGGCCATTTACATGCATAGGCCAGCATAAGACTGATAATTTCCTCATAATGTCATAGCCCCCATGATCCGATAAGTTGAACCACGATGATCCACTGTAACAACTCAAGAAGTCATAGCCCCCATCATGGCAGGATGTAGCTAGACAAGTGCATCTGAATTACTGATCTAGCAAATAGGTCATTCTGGTCGAGAATGGGTTAGGTCTTTCGGGACATAACGGATAAGGTCAATTAGCGACAAATCATTCCTGCCTTTCAGGTATATTTACCTTGCGGCTTGCGGCAGACTGGATACAAGTCATTTTGGATGTATTACACATTTCGGGGTTGGTTCTACCGTGAAAATAATCACGGAATTGCATTCAGTCGGACATCAAACATAAACCCACGGTACATCTCCTCACAAAACCTAGGTGCCCCATTAATCCACCTCCACAATCCCACAACAACAATTTCCCTACTGTTCTTGCCGAAAAACACACCTTGTCCGCGACTCCAAACACCTTAAATTTACTACTGTCTTGAAAACACTTGCACATATCCACTGGCATTCGTCCTGCTTCACCCCATTTTAGAGCCTCCAAATCCAACCGAAGTATCAATATCGGTAAGCATCCTTCGTTTAGGTAGAAAGACGATTGTAGCCTTCCAACCACCGATACTTTGTCCCCTCTTCCTTTACCTAAGCTAGGCAGTTTCTATATGTCACACATCACCCACTCATTTCTCTCCACTCGACTCCACCTTGAGCAACCCCATGGTTGTAATTTAGGGACCGCTTGCAAATATTGTAAATAATTAAGCGGTATGCTCACAATTGGAGTACAAATATACGTTCTTGCTTGTAAGCGGTGTAGCTTTGTCAAACTACGTAGCTTGACTTTAAAAACTAATAAAATAAATAATTAAAAAATAATAAAATAATTTATATTACATTATTTATTTGGTATGTGGCACTGTTGCTTAAAACAAGTATGTGACAAGACAAGCTACATGAAGTTGGTGGGGGAGCCGAGACACAATCTGGGCCCCCACCCCCTTAATTATTATTATTATTATTATTATTTTTTAATATTATTATTATTATTATTATTATTATTATTATTATTATTATTATTATTATTATTATTATTTTATAGTAATGGATGCGCGCATCTTTCATAAATAGAAAACTAAAAGCTTATATGAAATTGGTGGGAAGCCGAGAGACAATCCGAGTCGCCACCCCCTTAGCAAAAGCAAAGCGAAGTCTATTAAAAATATCAACGGCCACCCGAGCCCCTGCATCCTGAGATACCGAGAATTTCTGGATCTGCTTGAGCAAGTCAACAACATCCGAACCCAGCTCCCCAAGCGAAGAGAAAGAGAATGGAAGAAAACCATACCCAGCCGCCGTGCATAAATCCCCATACTTAGTACGCTTTCGCTGAGCAGCATCAACGACAACTCGCACGGGCACAAAATCGGCCATCCCAGTTCGAGTCAAGGAGAAAGACCCTGTCAAATCAACACACACATCACGTCCTCTGTCCCAGGAATAAAGTAGCAAATCCGCAGGACGAAGAGAGCCGCCATGACTGTCAACCAAGCCGATATCAACCTCCTTACCCGTAGAAATACCAGACCTATAGCAGATGTCGAATAAGGTGTCACATACGAGATTATGCCGATGATTAACCCCCACAGTACCAGTACAAGAAACAACGTGGTCCTCATACACATCATCAACAAAAACCCGAGAACAAGCAGGACAAGGCCGAGATACCGTGAATAATGGAACACCTAGTCGATACCCCAACACACTACGATAAGTCCTCATGTTTATAGTCTGACCCAACCTAGAGATAGGAACCGCACACAATCAATCAGAGGAGTGGACACCTTGATGAGACTTCCACAACGCAAGCTGACGCGGTGTCAAAGAGAAAACAGATTCTGAAGAAGCAGCAACCGTTGCGAAATATATATCTGCCAATTTTTCATAAGTTTAGGGGCATCGATTTCACTAGGATCACGTAAAAATCAGAACCTGTAATCTCCGAAAACACCCGCAAGGCATCGTCAAAAGTAAGACCAGGATCTACAATACCAGAAGGTCGTAGGAGCTCAGCCTGCAAATCTGCAGACTACAAATAGGACGCCAGAAAAGCATAGTGCAAAACATCCCCTGCAGCATAAACACCGAGCCCACCCAGATGAAAAGGGAAAGTGGCAAGGCGCCACTACCAATCCCTAAACTCAGCCAGACGCGGTGACAATACGTTCCAAGCTAGAACGAAGTGCTGCATCAAAGCGAAGATGGACAGACCCAAAGACTCCCGGGAAACAAGTACGAAGAGAGAAATCTATCTTAGAAATACCAGTATAAGCTCGAAGCAGAAGCAACTCACATTGCGGGTCCTCAATTCTCGCGACTAAGTCCATTAGGTCAATGGTCTTAGTCAGTCTCCTCACCACAAGCTCACTGCCAAAAATAGAACAAGTACTGACAGATCCATCCAAAACAGAGACACCATTATTATTATTATTATAGACACTATAGTATGTAGCACTGACTCATCATTCTTTGCCTCCACATCATCTTATCCTATAGCTAAGAAATGGAATGTCATAATGTTGACTTGTTGATAATAATAATAATAATAATAATAATAATAATAATAATAATAATAATAATAATAATAATAATAATAACTCGTAAAAACGTCTTTATATGACTGGAATTATTATTATTATTATTATTATTATTATTATTATTTTATTTTTTTTATAAGAAGTGCGCAGCTTTCATTAAAATAAAATGAAAAGTTTACAAGAAATTGGTGGGGAGCCGGAGACAATCTGGGTCCCCACCCCCTTAGCTATAGAAAAACTAAGTCTAGTAAAGATATAAGCGGTCACCCGAGCCCCAGCATCCTGAGATACCGAGAATTTATGGATCCGCTTAAGCAAGTCAACAACATCCGAACCTAACTCCCCAAGCGAAGAGAAAGAGAAGAGTAGGAAACCGTAACCAGCAGCCCCGCACAAATCCCTATACTTAGCACACTTGCGCTGCGCAGCATCAGTAACAACCCGTCCCGGCACAAAATCAGCCATCCCAGTCTGTGTCAAGGGAGAGGACCCAGTCAAATCAACACAAACGTCACGTCCTCTATCCCAAGAATAGAGCAGCAAATCCGCATGACGAAGAGAGTCGCCCTGTCCGTCAACTAAACCGATATCCACCTCCCTACCCGTAGAAATACCAGACCTATAGCAGATGTCGAATAACGTGTCACGGACGAGGTTATGCCGATGCTTAACACCCACAATGCCAGTATAAGAAACAACGTGGTCCCCATAAATATCATCAGAAAAAACTCGAGAGCAAGCAGGACAATGCCTAGATACCACGAATAAAGGAACACCCGGACGATATCCTAGCACACTACGGTAAGTCCTCCCGTTCATAGTCTGACCCAACCCAGAGATAGGAACCGCACGCAACCAATCAGAGGAGTGGGCACCAAGCTGGGACTTCCACAATGCAAGTTGACGCGGTGTCAAAGAGTAAACAGATTCTGCAGTAGCAGCAATCCTCGCAAAATATATATCTGCCAATTTTTTCATAAGTTTAGGGGCAGCGATTTCACTAGGATCACGTAATAAAGTAGAACCTGTAGTCTCCGAAAACACCTGCAAGGCATCATCAAAAGTAGGACCAGCATCCACAATACCAGAAGGCCGTAGTAACTTAGCTTGCAAATCGGCAGACTGCAAACGGGACGCCAAAAAAGCATAGTACAAAACATCCCCGGCAGCATAAACACCGAGCCCACCAAGATGAAAAGGGAAAGTGGCAAGGCGCCACTGCCAATCCCCAAAACCTGGCCCAGACGCGGTGACATTGCGTTCCAAGCTGGAACGAATTGCTGCATCAAAACGAAGATGGACAGACCCAAAGACTCTCGGCGAACATGTTCGAAGGGTAAAGTAGAGCTTAGAAATACCAGTACAAGCTCGAAGCAGAAGCAACTCAAATTGCGGGTCCTCAATCCTAGCAACCAAATCCATAAGCTCGATGGTCTTAGTCACTCTCTTCGCTACAAGCTCACTGCCAAAACTAGAGCAAGTACTGACAGGCCCACCTAAAACAGAGACACCACGCAAAGGCCGGGCAATAGAAGGAGGGAAAACACCAAGAAGGCGACTCCGGGGATCCTCAGTAGGCCAAAAAACCTCAGTCTTAGCGACATTAAGATGGAGACCAAACTGAGGATCATCAGCCATAATCAAATCCAACACCTTCCCCACCTCCAAAGTATCCCCAACAATGGTGCCATCATCCAAGTACCAAGCCTGCAAACTCAAATCAAAAGAGTCTCGTATCTTGCACACCAAGGGATGCAAAACCAAAGCGAAAAGCAAGGGGCCCAAAGGATCACCCTGCTGGACTCCCTGACAAGACCATAGACAATGTTCCCCATAAAAAAGACGGGCAGGACGAGAGTAACAGAACTCCACCCAACGGGAAAGAATCGGGCAACGACGGCGAACTTCCAGAAGCATGGTAACACGATCAACAAGGTTGAAAGCATTCTGGAAATCAACCAGCAACATAGAAAGCCCAACATCCCCACCACGAGCCTCAATGAACCGATTCAAGGCATGCAAGACAGCCTCTCCTCCACCGGACACCCCAACCCCAAACTGAAGACCATCAAAATAAGAACACAAAGAAGGACCAACCAAACAAGCACCTACCTTAGAAACAAGACGTCTCCAGACAGTGCCAACAGCAATAGGACGAACACCACCACCAGGTTTAACAAGCGGCGTGAGCGGAGCGCTAGCAATGTACTCACAAAGAGATAGTGGGCATCTGCCCTCTAGAAAAAGATTGACCACCGTAGTAATAGAAGCGATCAGATCATCAGAGATAGCCACTGCAGCGCCACTCAAGCAGTCCATAAGGTGTTGGGCACGGAAC